>PVIY010036750.1:0-25211 GCA_004026745.1 Myrmecophaga tridactyla | reverse complement strand
GAAAACCTTGTGTCTGATGCTCCTTTTATCTACCTTGTCAACAGATGAGAGGAACATATGGAATAAAAATAAATAATAGGGGGAACAAATGTTAAAATAGATTTAGTTTGAAATGCTAGTGATCAATGAAAGGGATCAGTAAGGGGTATGGCCTGTAAAATTTTTTTTTCTGTTTGTTATATTTTTCTGTTGTCTTTTTCTTTCTTTTTCTGAATTTATGTTAATGTTCTGGGAAATGATCATGATGATGAATATGCAACTACGTGATGATATTGTGAACTGCTGAGTGTATGTGTTGGGAATGTCTGTGCTTCTTGTAATTAAAAAAATTTTTTATTAATTAAAAAAATTAAATTTTTTAATTTAATTAATTAATAAAAAATTAAAAAAACTATTAGGCAACTTAACATTTACGATTTCTTTCAAAATCAACTAACATTCTGAAACTTTGATACAAATACTTTCCTTTCTGAGTTATTCCATATTCTCTTATATCAAAGTAATTCACATCCCATTCCCTTTATAACATTGAAATTATATTCGTATCTTTAATGTGCTTAGATATCCAGAAGAAAGTTTATTTTAGTACAAAAAGCAGCTACTGCACAGAATTTTGGTAGAAACCTTATAATAGTATTTATAATATGGCTTTGTCTCTGAAATTTCAATTCATACAATTCATATAACTATTATTCATTTAATATATATAACAGAATACTTGATTATACCCTATGTACCACAGGGTAATTGACATGCTGCTCTTTATTACAAAGCAGGCAAATAATGAAAGGTAAGTTGCAACTTAATTCCTTAATGATTAAAACCAGACAGCAATGTCAGATATTAAAAAATGCCAATGTGTATTAATGTATTCATTCTTCAAATATTTAATAATCATCAACTATGTGGCCAGCACTGTAAAAAGGCTAATAAGAATATAGAATCAGTAAAAATATGGCATATCTCTTCTCTTCAAAGAATTTATGAACTAGTTGGGGAAACAAAGTTAAACAATTAGAGAAGAGGTAAATTATAAAATTTGACTTAGGGGCAATGACAGAGAAGAAAGATTGATGTAAATCTGAGTCATCAGAGGAAGTCAAATTTGATTTGGGCCTTGACCACTTGGGGCAAGGATTTTAAAAGGCTATAAGGAAGAAAGAACAAGAGCATTTGGGAAAGAATAACCTATGCAATAAGAAGTGAAGACTGTGATCTGGTTAGAGGGGAGAATCCGGATAAGATTTCTGGGAAATAAAGCTAGATAAATAAGGCAGATACAGATTACAGAGGACCTTGAAGGCAAGGGGAGAGTTTGGACTTGCTGGACAAAATGAATAAAGAATATTGTGGAAGCAGTTATCTAGTCATCTACCCCACATCCACTTGCTGCATACATTTCAACCAAGGAGTTTACTCCTCTGGTCATTAGTTTTCAGCACAATCTTTCTTTGTCTTTACTCATCTTCACTATTTACTCAAAAAACATTTATTAAACCCTTACCAGGTACTAAGCAAGCATGTGCTAAGAAGGAGAAATAAAAATAAACAGAACAAACTCCCTGATTCTGAGGGATTTACAATCTAATGGAAGAGGCAGAAGAGTAAACAAATAATTATAATAACATGAGAAGTACTGTGATACAAATATAAGTTTGTACAAGGAGTTATGGAACATGGAAGAAAGACAGAAGGGTAATCAAACATTTAAAAAAGCAGAAAAAAGTAAGTGTAAAAACATGAGCTTGTATTATGGGAACACAGGATGAAATGTCCAAGTGTAGGAAGATAGCAAAAGGAGATGACACAGGATGAACAATAGGAAAATAAAAGGCAGACTAGAGGAGCAGTGAGGGGAAGTATCAAGCAGAAAGAATAGTGTGAAAAACCAGGGTACAGTTGGGAAACTCTAAATATTTTAGGATGGCTGAAATGAGAAGGAGAAGGAGGATTAGAAAGTGAGGCTAATAGGTTAGGCAGTCAAGTTCTGACTCTCAGCCCAACCAACCTCTGGGGTGCCTATGCAGTTATGGTTAAATTATTATGTTAAAATGTGAAAATCATTGAACAGGAAAGTTACTATAGCAATCTTAAGACTGCCTATCCTTAGAAAGGTCTGCTTGCAAGTTTGGGCCTTGTTTTGCATCTAGCGCTACACTGTTTTACACTGATGTAAAATTTTCCTTAAATGGTGGAGTGGCAGACTATGCCTAGACTGTTTGTGTAAGCAATATATATATGGTTTATGCTAAATATCAGCTTTCTTTCTGTGAATCTGGATTGTGGTACGTTACGCAACAAAACCTACCATGGACTCCTAGGCTCAGGTGAGCTGGTAGACAACACTTCATATATGTTGCCATGACACACTATTGGAGGAATTAAGTGTGTCCTATGTGACTCTTCTGGGAGAGGCTCTTCCAAGTTTGTGTTTGGGTTCCACCAGCCTTCACCTTATGTGCTTTTTCAAATCTTTGCTGATTTTGTTTTCTATCCTTTTGCAGTAAAAACTCTTAGCAGTGATTACAACTATATGCTGAGTCTTAAGAGTCCTAGCAAATCACTGAACCCATGGGTGGTCTGAGAGACCCCTGAAATAACCAACTCTGTATCCTGTTATACAGACATATAAGGCTTGAGATTTGTTGATACAGAGAATGAAGGAAAAATGAGTCATTTTGGCCTTGTTTCTCTCCTTCTTCCCCCACAACAACTATCAAATTCTTTATGTTCTTTAAAATATCTTATGAACTGTTCTTTCTTCTTTTCTACCTCTCATTTCCAACATATAAATCTGTCTAAAATTTCAACCTAATGATGTGCAGCCTATGATCACTAATTTCCAACAGCTTAATGCTTACAAGAAAAAGGCCAGTATAACATCCAAAGCTCATTACAGTCTCTTTTCTAATCTTAGGGCCCATTACTCTCTCAGCAATATGTCCCAAATATATCTCCTTTTTCATGTTCACTTATTTTAGAAATTGTAATTCTGGGTTATTAAGCAGCTTAGAGAACAGCAAGTAAACAATAAATGCAAACCTTATTATAATTCATTTCCATTTCACAGACCTTGCTTAATCGCGTGTGAAGTACCAAGAGTTTATTGTATTCTTCTGTTATTTTGTTGAGAAGAGTTTGCATGTTTCCTTGAAAGTCTACATAATAAACAAACAATTAGAATATTTTCACTCTGTAGTCTGCTATTTTTAATAAATATTATTCATATATCCATAACTGCAGAAAATTGCCCACTAAAAGTAAATCTCAGATATTTAGTAATCAAAAACTGAAATCTCATTAAACTCCTGTTACAAATATAATTTGAGAATTTCATATTAAAGTCTGTTAATTTTGGTATTCATTAATTTGTACACATTTTGTTCCTTTTGCATATAATGGAGTCCCTAAAATGGAATTTACCTACGAAGGATACCAAAATATTAAATAATTCAGGGTGTGATTTATTAAACAAACAAAGGATTTATAGTAAGATATAAAACTTTCTTTTATTCATTTAAAAAAATGAACTACCGATATAAACTTATTGGATAAACAGAATAACTTTCATAGGTTTGGATCTATGGTACAAAAAGTTAAAGGAAAGAATAGGAATGAGGAAAAAGATGGGAGTAGAGGAATAAAAGATAAAGATAAAGAAGCAAGGAAATCTGTGGACAGCTTCCATTTTGTTTATATCATAGTTATTAAGTTAAAATGTATATTAAATATAAGATTTCATGAATGTGAAAAGACAAATACATTAAAAGGATAAAATCAAACTGGCTGAATGATTAAATAATTATTAAAAATAAAAGTTTAACATTAAGAAAATTACTCTGTTCAATAGTGTGCTAAGCTTTATTACCTTGAACGTCATATCTGTATTCTTGTAATTGTGGTTCCTGATTTTCAGAAGTGTGAACACCAGACCTTTCTTTGTCTTCTATATTTACTTCACATTTTAAAGGAGTATTATGATGTTCACCGAGGATACTGCATAAAGTCTGTTAACAACAAAATTGGATGGTTTTATAGGAATTAAAAAATGTGATTTCGGCCTATGAAGATCTTTAACTTTATTCTTCTACAGGCATCAAACAGTCAAAATGGCACAGAAAATCAGTAAGAAAACACTCCTCTACATATGAAATCAATTTGCAAAAGAAATAACCAAGTCTAAATCTTTTCCTATCTCTCCATATATATATATGTATGTATGTAAGTATGTATATATAAAACATGAGTCTTCTTATATCAGTAAAGTATTGATAATCTCCATCATACAAAAAACTATAATTTTTTTCAACTTCTAATAATGAAATATATTGTGTACCCTTAATCTACCACTTTAGTTTTGATTCTAGTCTAACATCAAGCAATGCCAATTATACTTGAAATAGCACTAGAAATTTCAGAAATCCAGAAATGATAGAAGTCTATAAATTCTATAAACACTGTAATATATAAAGCAGGTTATATTAACAGTTAGTTGTGTTTACACACACTCACAATTAAAATATTTGACACATTATTGTTTTTCCTCTTGGGCACAGATAATTCTATCCTTATTTTTTTCTATCCTTATTTTAAAATAACAAATGCCTCATAGTCATTTCATAAGCTCTCTATATAAACTTCACCTTTGTCTCTCCCACAACTGAAAATACCCATCAACCTCCTGATTTAAAAACCAACGTGTAGGGCGGCTGCTGTGGCTCAGCAGGCAGAGCTCTGACCTGCCATGCTGGAGGTCTGGAGTTCGATCCCTGGTGCCTCCTGCCCATATGCAAATTAAAAAAACAAAAACAAAAAAAAACCAACGTGTATTGCTATTTCTTGTGATTTGCTCAAAAAGTTAAAACTAGACTGTCAATTAATAATTGCGTCTATAACTGACTCAATTTATAATTGAGTCCCTAAAATGGAATTTCGTCATTTAAGATTGGTAGAAAACATAATGATAACCTAATTTAAAGATTAAGAAACTGGGACCCAGAAAGGTTAACTCATCCATACCAACATCAGTGATTAGTAAGAAAACCAGGCTTCTAGACAATTCCAAAGGACCCCACCACTATACCAAGGTACTTCGAACTTTAATTTCAAATTTGAGGTCAGGAAAACCCATTAATGGAAGAGAAAAATATATAATATCAGTTAATGAATTATATATTGTGACCTGGGACCTCTTTGCATATTTACTAACTATTAACAAAGGACTCAGTGCCTGAACCCTATGACAGGGGTGGAGGTAAAGGTGAAGGTGGAGGATGAAGTGTAGCTAATATGAATATAGGCCTTCTATGTGGTTATTTGTGACTAATTTTCCCCCAAACTGTTTTGGGAATGGTCTATTTTATAAATAATCACAATCAGTAAGGTGGCTTTACTTGTCCCACCCAAAAACCCCTCTTAAATATCACAAATACACACAGGCTGGGGTGGAGATTGGTGACCAGCCTAGGTACATATTTTAAATGCTAAACTGTATCAAATTGTAGAAAAAACAGTTTATCTAGTACCTAGCTTTAACAAATCCAAATATTTTGTCATACTGCATTCAGAGAATTTAACAGTAAGAGAATTTAACATTACATACAGAACTATACCTCTCTGTGTTAGGAAGTCCTTACCCATTTCATTTACCTCCCTCTCTACTCAAAGGTAATCTCTGACTACTCTGCCACGATTATTTTTACACTTTTTTCTTTTGATGCGCATATCCAACACTGCTTTATTGTGCTCCATTTTGCAGATGTTACACAATTTGCTTATCTATTTGCCTGTTGATAGAAATTTGAGTTGTTTCTAATTTTTAATTTACAGGAGACACTTGCAATGAACACATCTGATTGTGCACATGCATGACTATCTAAAAGTACATGGTTGGGTTGTGGGGTGAATATGTCTTCAACTATATTATACTTTGCACAACTGCTTCTCAAAGTACTGCACTCTTACCAGGAGTATATAAGAGTTCCCATTTCACCCCATTTTCACTTGGTCTAATTAGAATTTTTAATTTTTGGCTCTCTAAATAGCCTGAAATCCTACCTAGTATTCCTGTGCAAGCTCCAGGTGAATCATCAGATCATTCAACTACCAAAGCAGGTAGGGTAGGAGGAGAGGGAGACAGGAAACAGGACTGCTTGAGGCTCCACTGGTACATTATTTTATAATAGCTATACCTCTTGTCTGTCCTACTAGTGAGAATAATTCACCTGAATTTCTTTTGTTTCAAACTGATTATAAGAAAGAATTAAACTGCTCATTTTAAATGGAAAAACTCAGGAATTAAAAAAAAGTAATAAAACCTCAGGAATACTTTCTAATTGCAGTTCTAAAGTAAGATAGCGGAGAAAACTAGGTGGGAGATTCTGCTCATCAAATTAGTAGCAATTTAAAATTGAGTGCTTCTTGTCTAAAAGTATTTTTTAACCAATATCTTACCTGTGAAAAATAAGAACATTCCTCAGACACCGCCTTGTGAAGTTTTCCAATGAGTATCTGTAAAGGCGTCATATCATCACCTAATAGAATGGATATTGCATTAAGACATTCAACTTGCATACTGAAGTTCTATTATCATATTTAAACTATGTTTCAACTGCAATGTTCCCTGTAAAAAGATTAGTTTTATTCTTAATTTCTTTCAATGTTATTTTCCATTGCTCAGTGTTAACTGCTTCAGATAACTTATCAGAATTTCAATTTCTATCCTACAAAATGTTATAAAGCAGTGATTTTCAAACTTTTTTTTACAACTCAATACGAGAAACACATTATCATTGTATGTCATGACATATTACACACATCCATGTAAAACTGAAACAAGTTTACAAGCCAACATTTACTCTTTCTATGTTATGCATTCTTTTTCTACTCTACTCTATCATTTTTTAAAAAATTCTGGTTGTTACTCACTAAATTGACTTTATCACCCGTTAATGAGTTACAACTTGCAGTTTGAAAGTCACTAGACAGACTCTGTATGAAGAGGATAACAATAAAAATAATATATACTTAAAATCTTATTATGTTCAAACCCAAAGAATTACTGAAGTAAAAGAGTATGGTGTTCTTATTTAAGCCACTCTAAATTTTACTCTGTTCAACAGAGCAATTCCATAGGACAAACTTATGAACCACCTTATTCCCAAGCGCAAGTATGGGAACAGTGGAGACCTAGAAATGCCTTGAATAGAGAAAGCCTAGTTAACTGAATTAAATAATCAGTAAAGATAAAAGTTAACTGTAGCTAGTCCATAAACAGGTTCCTCTTTTTTCCATTTAAGATTTCATAAAGGTTGCTGTGTCCCATAGTGCCATCTTAGTTTACTGGCTCAGTCTGTTGTCTTCCAGGAGAATCTCATTCTTGTTCCTGGCCTCAAATAACCTCCATGTTGGTTTTCAAATCTTTATCTTTAGCCTAAACATCCCTTCTCAGTTTTAGACTTGTATTTTCAGCTACCTATTGAGGATCTCTTTTTCTAAATTGACAGATACTTTATACTATGTTCCAAACTGAATTTATTTTTTCCCACAAATCTACTCCTCATCCTATAATTCTCTTGGTAACTAAAACACTCTCATTCCGTTTCCCAACCCAGAAACTTAGGAATCACCCTCAATTCCTTCCCCTTGCACTGTTAACATTAACTGCAGACTACAGCCTACTTCTTTGATGCTTCAACTTTTCTTTCCATTCTATCCTCAAAGACACTGCCTTAGTTCAATATTTTATTGATTAATGGGATTGACAAAGTTGCGTAACTGATCTTCCAAACACTAATTTCACCACCTAGAGTTCACTCCAATGGTATTACCTTAAATTAAAATCTCTATCACTCCTCCCCAACCCTCGCTTAAAATCCTATTATAGGAATCATATTTAAGCTTAAGTATGATTCATTCAGGATATATAAAGCTTTTTTCCAATCAAGCTCCTTCTGGAGGCTTAATCCCCCACTACTCTCTCATAAACCCTATACTCTCAATTCTTCAAAATGGTTGGAGACTTTCATATTTCTATGCTTAAGATTCTGGAGACTTCCCTACAATTCCAACCTCCTTATCCCTATCCACTGCCTCATCTTACTCATCCCAGGAAGCACTAGACATTTCTCCTCTCTCCTTCTACCTGCTCTACTCATTCTTCTATTATAGAAATTGTCCTCTTTTCTTTCAAAAATTTACTTTTCATCTGCATTCCCACTGGATTGTGACTTCCTTTAAGGACTTTGGCTTTCTCAGGAACTTAAATGAATGGCCAATGATTATATGAGCATTAAGGATAATGAACCCAGGACTGGAATATATAATCACCTTCCTCTATAGATTCTACGACAAGAACAGAATCATAAATGGCGGGTTAACTTTAAGTGATACTTATTTGCATCACAGTGCATATGGTTTGATTAGAAACCATTTACCTGTTTCTTGTGTTTTTATATTCTGTAGCTCTAACTGGTGTATTTTCTGAAGTTCCTTGATCTTTCCCTCTTGAGCAGAAATAAGCTCCTCTTTAAGACTGCAAAGAGCTTTATCCTTTTCATTTTCCATATACTCACGAATCTGATCCACATAAGTTGAATAAACCAGAGACAGACATATGCGCTGAGCTTCCATCTGTAGCCTTAAATCATTCTTAAAGTGAATATATATATATACGTATTAGAAAAACTTTAAACGAAAAATCATTTAACTTCAATTTCTTTGTATATGCTGGCTGCCAGGGGAAAATAGAGAAAATCAAAGTTTTAAAAATTTATATGGGAGCTGAGGTCTAGATTTGTTTTATCAGTCTTCATTATATTGCATTGATCTACTGATCTTTTTCTAGGAAAGTAGCACACATGTTTTCATTATCCCAACCTTATAGTAAATTTTGATATTTGGAATAGCTAGTACTGCTTCACCTTTTATTATTTTTTAAAAAATATTTTTAAATGTAGAAATATGCAAAGAACAATGTAATAAACACGTATTTACAACCCAAATTAACAAATACTAACATCATGTCCACTTTATTTCTTATACTATCACTTCTCTACTTATCTGTAAACAGTGCATTAAATTTTATGTTTTTAAGAATTTACATAAATGGTATTCTATATTTATTTTTAAAATTTCTTTCATCACTCAACATACCTCTGAGATCTATCCATGCAGATAACATATGACTTCCACATCTTACCCATTTTCTTTCTGGAGATCAACGGGATTATTTCTAATTCTCTGATATTTCAAATAATGCTGCAGGAAAATTCTTATACTTATCCTCTTGGACACATATGCTAGTGTTGATATAGGGTAGTAGTCATAGATAGTGCATATTTTTAATTCAATCAGACTTTACCAAATTATTTTTTATGCAATTGTACCAATTTATATTGCCCTATGAGCAGTGTGTCCGCCTCACCAATATTTTTTTATTGTCAGACTTATTTTTGCCAGTCTAATAAGTAGAAAATATTATTTTATTGTTGTATCGACTGATAAAGGTTGAAAGTATCTTTTCATGTTTATAGGCCCCATAGGTGGTTTCGTATTCTGAGATATCTGTCTATTCATATCCTTTGCCCATTTTTATTTTTTTGGACCTCTCCCTACATATTTTTAATATATTTTTGATAGTAATCCTTCATTTTTAATACATGTCCTTTATAGTATCATTTATAAAAGAATCAAATTTACTCATCTTCTGACTTTTTATTTTCTTTGCTAAAAATCCTTTTCTATCAGGTTGAGTCTTTAACCAAACTGCAGATTTTTTTTCCTATGGAGTATTAAATAAGATCTAATTCTTTCCCTACCCACCTACTCCCAATATCAAAAGGCAATTGTACAAAAAGCATTTACTGATGCTTTTCCTGCTGATATAACTTGTTCTTCCACTTCATTCAAATCTGCTCAAATACTACTTCACCAGAGTAGTTTTACCTGACCTCGACTAATAAAAAGCACCCATGTCCCACTGCTGGTTGATCTCTGTCCAATTATCATATTTTAATTTTTAGTTTTCTTTACAGTACATATTACCATCTGATACATTTTATATTTATTTATTGTCTGCCTTATTTGATGTTTGTCTAACCCCTCTAAAATACAAACTTTATTCTTTATCACTAGTTTTATTCACTATTAAATCCCCAGTGCTTAGAACATTTCCAGGAACTTGGGAGATGCTAAGTATTATTAAATGAATGGTGATTTTATGTAGTTAGAGATATGCATGTAGGTAAGTATGTGTGTAAGGAATAAATGAATTTGAAGGGAATGACATCTTTCTTTGTATTGTAACTTTTGACCTTGAATATAACTTGCCATACATTCAGGTCTTTGTGTCCTTCAATATTTTAAAGTGTTCTCTGTAATCTTTTGTAGGATTTAGTTTCAGATTCATTATAGCTTTTATTCCTCTAGAAATTATACTTTTCCCCTAGTCATTCATTTCTGATATAGAACAACTTTAACTGTTCTCTATTCATTCTATTATTTTTTCTTTTTTTGTTTTATTTTTTACTTTTTTAAATCTTTTTCTTTTTGTTCCTATTCATTTTAAGAGTTTGTAGATTATCTTGATAGTTTGTAGATTCAGGATTTCAGAACGTAAATCCTATCATTTGCAATTAACAAAATTTTGCTCTTCTATTCATTTCCTTTAATTTCTTATTTCTTCTTCTGATATCTTGCATTGGCTAGGAACTACAAGACAATGCTGAAATAGTAAAGTTGATCCTAGTCCTGATTTTAATGAGAATGCTTCTAAACTTCACTATTAGGAATGTTGTCTTCTAAATGTTTGAGTGGTAAACATTTATCACCACCAAGGAATTTCCCTTCTATTACTGATTTCAAGTTTTTTTAAAAATTATAAATGAGTTGTTTAACTTTTTATGGATTCTTTCCTAGCATCAATTAAAACAATCATATGAACTTTCTCCTGTTTACGTAGGAATGTTGCGATTTTATTAATAGATTTTTTTCCGATGTTAAACTATTCTTTGATTCCTTGGGATAAACTGCTAATAATTTATTCAGGGCTTTTACAATAACCTATAAGTGAGATTAGTCTATAATTTTATTTTCTTATAATGTTCTTCTCAGGTCTTACTACCAATATTATGCCAGCCTCATAAAATAAACAGGATGGCCTTTCTCTCTCTCTCTTCTTTTATTCTGTTTTATTAAGCAAGTATGTATTTGTTCTTTGACGATTTGGTAAAACTCCCTTGCAAAATTGTCTCAGTCTAGTATTTTTGGTGGAAGGAGGGAGAACAATTCTAACAATTCAAATTTTCTAAGTTACTGCTTTACTCAGGTTTTTGCTTCTCTTTCTAAAAAAAAAAAAATTCTCTTTAGAAATCAGTGTAAGTTTAGCTAGTGAAAGTAAAACTCTGTAAGTTGACTTATTACCATGTTGGGAGATAACCTTCATAAAGAGCATATTTTCTTTGTAAAGGTATATACTAATAGAAGTGAAAAGCAATTGGATATTATACAAAAAGCAAATAATCTGCATCTCATCTCCATGAATTCTAACTTCATGAAGTCTAAGGCTGGGACTTGATGGGCAGATGGACAGCAGGTCAGAAGAACTGCAGAAATTACAAGTGTTGAGAACCATTTAAAAGGTTTGATGGTATGCTCTGCCTCCTGGGTACTCAAGTATTTCAATGAACTCTAAAGAAAAAAGTAATAGGCAAGCAAATTAAAACAGGTTGATAGCAGATGCTCAATAAATATTTGCTGAGTGATTAAATGAATGATTTTCCAGAAATTTTTGAAAAAGATTTTTGATAGATGATTCTGCTATAAGATATTATATAACAAATCTACAATAGCTGAAACAGTGTAAGAGTGGACAAACAGCTCCGTGAAACAGTGAAAAGTATTCTGGACTTTTGTTCACTTAAAATTTTCTTACTTAATGTACTTTAAATAGTTAATGTCAAAGAGAGGATATGTAGATATCACTAAAAACATCTTTAGTAGAGAAAAGAAAATTCTTACTGAATTTGACCATTTGACAGCTGTGCTTCAAGTTCTCTCTCAATACTGCTTTTTAATAAAATTTAAATAATCTGTCACACTTTTAGGAGCAATTACTACATGTTACTGTTTTTATAACAATACAATTCCAGGTATTTAACAAAGCACTACTAGTTAACCAATTTGAATTTCGTGACCTAAATAGGTAATTAAAAATGGAAAATATTTGGGTATTTGTTATGATTATAATGTAAATAAGTTCATTAGAAACATAAAACAGAAAACTTTCCAATGACTTCCTTCTGTAATGAGAATAAAATCTAAGCCTCTTACAAAGTCTATAAAGGTCTCCAAGACCCTCCTTCAAGCTCTTTTCTCTTTCTCCCCCTCTCTCAAACTCAAGTATTCAGGCTTCATTCTTCAACTCACTATACTCTTTCCCATGTCTTGTCATCAGCTCTATCTCCCTATCATTCAGGTCTTATTTCAAATGTCAATTCCTTTAAGAGACCTTTCCTGACCAACCCATTTAATGCTGCCACTACTACCACCCATCTTTCTGGTTTAAAATTTCTTCATAGAATTTATCACCATTTGTAAATAACTTGTTTCCTTGTGTATTGCCTGCCTCCCTCACTTGAATACAAGCTCTCTGAGAATAGGAACCCTCTCTCTTTTGTTACCAAATTCCCATGCTTGGCAATAGATTCAATAAATATTTGTTGAAAAAATGAAGAAATGCAGACAGATTTAGTAAGCATCATTATAAGGGAGGTACCTAGTGGATTTTCCTGTCATTTCCAATATCACTACCTGGCAAATATAAATGGTTAGGAGTGATGTATTATTATTTAAGTTCTACGCATTCTTTAATTATTTAACTGTATTTAGAGTTAATACTTTTTCTTTTCTTTCAGGCATAAGAAGACACTGAGAAAACTCAAGGATTTAAATAAAGTTTTTTCCCCAAGAAATAGAATCTTATTACTACTGAACAATATACAGAGTACTAAAAAGTATAAGAGCTAATTCTCAGTTGTGGAACCTTGAAAACCCCAGTTTAAAACAAACTATAAACCAATCTTTGGCATTGCAACAAAATACTACTAAATAAAATTAATAACTTTTTTAAAGCTCAGATTCTCAACAAAGAACTGTTGCCTTTCCAAAGAAATTGTGAAACCGTTAGTATGTTTTATTTCCTAAGCAGAATGTACAACACAGATTAACCAAAAGAAAAGCAACAATGTTTAAGGAAAAAACAGATAAAATGAATGCTAGATAAATGAGACTAAAATGAGAATTACTTTAATGGACTCACTTTCATTCTCTTATGCTTGTCTCATAAAGATGAAAACTTTTTCTAATATGAAATACACACTTCACTGTGTTTTACCATATATAAGCAAGTAAACATACCTGTTCTGATTTAAGTACACGGAGTTCCTGCTGAAGTTTATCATTTTCATTGGGTTCAGTTGCCCCAAGCAATGATTCATTTGTCACTGACTGCAGGTGATTCAAAACTAACCCTTCTTGCTTGCTTTCTTTTCTAGAAGTCATATTTTCAAAAGGAATTTTATCTTCCTTCATTACTTCTGATTCTTCACCAAAACCTTTATGTATTTTAGAAACTGGCTCTTTAAAATCCCTGCTTGTCACAGTCTCAACTCCATCTTTCAAAGAGCTGGACTGAACATCAAACATACTTACATTTTCTGTCTTATTATGAGTAATTATAATTTCTAGCTCTCTACATCTCAATAACACTTGCTCTTTCTCTTGCTTTAAAGATTTAACTTCTTCACTTAGGAAACTAATTTCACCACGTTTCTGTGTTAATTGTTCAGAAAGATCAGACAGTCTCTCTGACAGTTCTAATTTTTCTCTTTTGGTTACTTCAAGCTTTTCCATAAGTTCTGTTGTATCTTTCTCAACAACCTCACCGATTTCAAATGTTTCTGCTATATGAGTTTTATCGTCATCAAAAACTGAACTTTTTGTTTTCAATACAGTTGGATTTATTCTTTGCAAATGATGAAGCTTTTCATTAAGTGCTTTAAGCTTACTTTCATACTCCATTTCTTGTTTGTTTTTACTGTCTTCTAAATCAGCTTTTACCTTGAGAAGGCAAGCATACTCCTCCTGTAACTCTTGATAGTTAACTTCAAAGTTTTTCTCAGCAAATGAAAAAGTGTTCCTTTGCTTTTCAATTTCTTCATTTAGCTGAAAACATTGTTTTTTTAGGTGCTCATTTTCTTTGGTGAGTATTTCTATTTCTTTCTGGCAGTCTTTGGATTTGGTCTTAATAGAGTCTATGAAAATTAATTTTTCCTCTGGGCTACTAACAGGAATATATATTTTCAACATATCTTCGAGAGTTTTCTTTTCATCTTTAAGAATATTATTCTCTGCTTCAAGTTTTGTAAATTTTTCTTGAAGGTCATTCTCTTTTTCCTTCATTTGTTTCTCCAATAATTCAGTTTTAAGTTGTAATTCTTGAACTTCTTGTTCAAGTGTACCCTTTTCCTTTTCTTCCTGCCTGAGTATTTCAATTTCTTTTTGAAGTTCATTGATTTGAAGAGTCATTTCTTCTGACTGTGAATTCACAAGAGACTGCTGTAAATCTTTTAGCTTTGAAATTTCCAAAATTAATTGATTCTGTTTAGTTATCAAATTATCTTTTTCAAACTGCATGGTTTCCATCTTTTGACTCATTTCATTCTGCAAGCCATCTATCTGCTGTCTATAGTGAATGCCTAAGTTATCTTTAAGTTTCTCAATATTTATTCGATGCTCAATTTCTAAATCTTCCTTCAGTTTGGAAAGCTCTTCTTCATGACTAAATAGAAGCTGTGTTCTCAGCCTCTCTAATTCAGCTTCTTGTGATTCAGCCATTCTGTCTAACACAGCATTCTTTTCTCTTTCTAACATTTCAAGTTTTATCTTGTAATTTGTAACTTCTGCTTCGTGTTTTAATTCTAGTTCCTTTCTGGATTCTGAAGCAGAAATAATCTCAGCTTTCAAATCTTCCACTGTACTAAGAGACTTAAGTGCTTCGTTGAGTTTACTTTCTTGTTCAGCTATTGTTTGTCTAGCTCTCTGAATTTGGTCCCTTGAAAAGCTCAATTCTTCAAAAAGATCTTCAAGCTTTCTCTGTAGAACAGACTTTTCTTCTGAAATTAATCCTAGCTCTTCCTTGAGTTTTTCTTTTTGAGAGTTAGTATCTTGCAATTTTATATTCAGTTCATTTATTGCCATATTCATTAACTTTACTTGATCTTCATTAACTGTAATATTTGGATATGACCTTAAAGCATTCTCCACTTCTCCCTTATGTAGTGTTTTAAGTGCCTCTAGCTGTGACATATGTTGTTTTATTAATTCTTGCTTCATTTGTACTATCTGCTGCCCATACATCTCATCCAGTTCTGCTCGGAGTTGTTCTAATTTTCTTTGTGTTTCTTGTTCCATTCTTTGTACCATATCAGTTTCATATTGGCTATCTTTATGATTTCTCTTTTGAAGTTCTTCAACTGTCCCCATTAACTGTTTTATTTCTTCAGAACACTGTCTTTCTTTTTGCTTAGAATTAGTCAACTCCAGTTTCATGTTTCTTATCTCTTGGTTCTTTGCTATCACCTGGTCTTGTAGTTCTTCAAGTAATTTATCAGCAGCTGTTACTTTATTTTTTAGTTCAAGAGCTTTTTTTTCTTCATCTATTATTTTTGAATTTAATTCTTCAATGATTGCTTCCTTTTCCTGTACTTCTTTTTCATTTGAGTTTTCTACTTTTTTATCTTGTTCCTTTAGAAAGAAAAAATGAAAACATAAGAATGACTTTTGTAGCTTCTGGCAACTTTTACTACTTAACTCCATTATTGAAAGACTGATAAAAGTCTGTGCTTTTCATAATTCTATACAAAGTAATTGTTGGGCCTGCCTTCAATTTCTCCCAAGCAATGAAACTCAGGACTTGTGTACTCAGCTCTGGATATGAGCAAATACTACACTAATCTTCATTGTCTTCAGAGTAAAGAAATGTCTCTGACATTGCTGTTAAGATGAACCAATTAAAAATTAAAATGTAAAACCCAGTTTGATTAAAATGTATCTAAACCATTATATTTTGATCCTTTTTAAATTAACTGATTAACACTGTAATTACTGAGAATTTTCTATATACTCTCTCAACACTTGCAGAAGAAGGTCATAATATCAAATCAAGATACCACCCACATATTCTAGTAACTTGAAGGTCTTTCGTGGGTAAGTGCTATGAAAAGAGAAAAACAGCAAAAATACATTTCCATGGAGACCCATAGGAATTTCACTCCTAAGCTCTTAACTGACTCAGAAACATAGGGACATCCCAGACAACTGTACCATTTATGGCATATCAACTTGGTCCTTGACTCCAGGTTTAGATAGAAATTTGAAGGCTGGACAAATACTTCATTTTCTAGTTCCTTTTTGGAACTCTATTTCAGAATTACAGATAAGGCTAAACCCTGAACATAGACCAGGACATATTTATTATCACAATTGTCCCCAGATTTATTACAGCATATCAGAGTCCAGTAGAAATCGGGAGCCAAAATTTTACCTCTGTACTTACTGTTGTAAGTAGTTAAGGGGTGTAGTCAGAAGGACAAAGAAAGAAATAAAATCTACAAAATGGATCATAATATAGCTAGGTTTGTAAAACTGTCTTAAGGAGAAAAAAGGAGCCTTAGGTAAACAGGACTTAAAGGCACCCAGAATGAAATAATGAACACATCTAAAAAAGAAGGTGGGAACCTAGAAGAAGGAAACCCTCAGAAGGAAATGCTGGTATTCAAGTATAGCCCACAGAAGTGGACCAATCTATGATCAGACTCTGAGAATTCTGGTACATCTGGGAAAACCATATCTGAGAGAGAAAGGAAGGCAGGGGTTTGTAGCAAACAGAATTTCAGAATTCCTGTCCAGAGGCAGGGCAAGACTGTGGCACAGTGAGGTACAGAATTTTGTTCATCCTTTAGGGCAGCGAAAAAATAGCCAGGAACTGTAAGGAACAACTGTTGGGGGGTCATCAGTGACAGGACACACAGTATATACACCATATCCCAAATGGGTGGACCAGCTGAGACCCCACACAGAACTGTAAGTCTCACAAACCACAGAGGTCAGTGCCTCTCCCTGGCCTGCACAGCAGGCTGGTTCCCTGAAGGGAAAGGAACAGACTTTACTAGTAGCAAGGGCTTAGTTTAACCAAACTCCAATTGTGGAATTAACAAACCCTAATTACTGAAAACAGGATAAACCTGGAATAAGCACTACAGGAACCAGGAGTTTTCACTCCACCAGAGGCAGGGTGGGCTGATGGAAAAACAAATACAACAAAAAAAAAAGAACAGAGGCTTTTTAAGTCGAACAGCACAAAATACTGGAAAAGGGCTGGACCCTAAGAAAAGGGGGAACAAAGAGCCTGGGGACACACAGAGCCACACACCACTCAAGCTCTTCATTGGCAAACCCACGGAGCTGGGCCCAGCTCTGATAAAGTTTTTTGTTTCTTTTCCCCTTAACTTCTTAACAGCTATTAGATAGAACTGCAAACACTTGGAGGCTCCAACACCATCCCAGGCAAGGGCCGAACTAAAGCATACCTGAGAGACAAAGTAAGTTGTCAAATGAAAGGAGATAATTTCCTAAAGAGTATATCTTTCCCAAGAAAAGGGGGGCAGGGTCCAACTAAAGTGGAGGCCCTCCTTTAGTGAAGTCAGGCACCAGGGACTAGAAAACAGAAACAATCAATGTGCTTCTAATACTGCAATCTCTGACTCAACCACACCACTAGCAGGGAGAGTCTGTGGAAATTAAAGCCATTTCATCTTTACATTGCTGGGAAGCCATGGGCAGACAAGTGCTACATGCTGGGTAGGATGGAAAAGCAGAGTCCAGAGGCACAGAGCCTGACAACCTGCTGGGTCTCACCCTCAGGGAAAATTGATGCTCACTACTTTCTCCTCCTAAGACATGGGCCTGTATGGTCACGGAAAATTTGATTGGCGTTGATAATATCTGAGGAGACCCTCCTCAAAAAACAAAAACAAAAAACAAAACAAAACAAAGGGGGGGCAGGGGGGCAAGAAACAGAAAAAAACAAGAACTGAAAATTCTGAAACAGAGCCTATACTAGAGGTCTAGAATAAGTTGAACTGAATGTCAAAGAATAGAGAACAAAGCCATCCAGCAAGAAAACCGTAGGTAAAAGAATGAAAACAACTTCCAGAATAAACTAATTAAGGAAATCAAATACCTACATGCCAGCAGAAAACAAGAAGTCATATAAGAAAAATCAAAGATATGGCCCAAAGGAACAAACGAACACTTCATATGAGATACAGGAGTTGAAACAACTACTTCAGGATGTTCAAACAGAAATGCAAAATCTCTTCAAAAATCAAACCAATGAGTTGAGCAAACATATAAAGACACCTGGCGAAGAAAGAGACTGAGAAAACAATAGTAGAATTTATGGGAATGAAAGGCACATTAGAAGAGATTAAAAAAAAAAAAAGAATGGAAACCTACAAAAATAGATTTGAAGAGGCAGAAGGAAGGATAAGTGAATAACAGGAATGGACATGTGAAATCCAACACACAAAAGAAAATATAGGGAAAAGAAAGTAAAAATATGAGCAGGGTCTCAGGGAAATGAATGACAACATGAAGCATATAAATTATATGTGTTGTGGGTGTCCCAAATGAAAAAGGAGCAGAAGGACTAATGGAAAAAATAATCACTGAAAATTTCCACTCTCTTATGAAAGACATAAAATTACAGATCCAAGAAGTGCAGCATACCCCAATAGAACAGATACAAACAGAATTACTCCAAGACACTTACCTATCGGATTGTTAAATGTCAAAGACAAAGAGAAAACTATGAAAGCAGCAAGAGAGAAGCAATCAATCACATACAAGGCAAGCTTGGTAAGATTATGTATGGATTTCTCAGCAGAAATCACGGAAGGAAGAAGGCAGTGGTATAATATATTTAAAATTCTGAAAGAGAAAAACTGCCAACCAAGAATTCTACACTCAGCAAAAGTGTCCTTCAAACATGAGGGGGAGATTAAAATATTTTCAGACAAACAGTCATGGAGAGAACTTGTGACTAAAAATCTGGCTCTCCAAGAAATACCAAAGGGAGCACTGAAGGCAGACAGGAAAAGGCAGGAGAGAGAGAGAGGTCTGGAGAAGAGTGTAGAAATGAAGACTATCAATAAAAGTAAAAAGAGAAAATAAATTAGATCTGAAATACAAAATCCAAAAGACAAAATGGAAGAAGAAAGTACTGTCTTTACAGTAATAACAAAAAAAAAAATGTATGGATTACACTGCCCAATCAAAACACACAGACTGGTAGAACAGATTTAAAAACAGGACCCATCTATATGCTGTCAACAGGAGACTCATTTTAGACCAAAGGAAAAAAACAGGTAAAAAAACAGGTTGGGAAAAGGTATTTCAGGCAAACAACAATCAGAAAAGAGCAGCGGTAGCTATACTAATATCAGACAAATTAGACTTTAAATGTTAAAACAATTAAAAGAGACAAAGAAGGACTCTATGTATTAATAAAAGGAACAATCCAATAAGAAGACATATCAAAATGCTCATGCACCAAACAGAGTATCCCAAAATACATGAAGCAAACACTGACAACAGTGAAGGGAGAAGTAGATACTTCTACTATAATGGTTAGAGACTTCAATTGCTGCCTCTCATCAATGGATAGAAGTATCTCGACAGAGGATCAACAAGGAAACAGTGATTTTGAAAAATACAATAAATGAACTAGATTTCACAGACATTTACAGAACACTGCACTCCATAACAGCAGGATACACATTTTCCTCAAGTGCTCATGGATCATTCTCAAGGAGGGACAATATACTAGGTCACAAATTAAGTCTCAATAAATTTTAAAAGATTGAAATCATAAAGAATACTTTCTCAGATCATTATAAATTCTGAGAACACATTCTCAGATTCATTCCATCTTTATGGAATAAAGCTGGAAATCCATAACAGGCAGAGGGCCAGAAAATTCACAATATACAGAAGCTAAACAACTCTTCTATAACAACCAGTGGGTCAAGGAAGAAATTACAAGAAAAAACAGTAAACATATCAAAGCAAAGAAAACACAACATATTAAAATTTATAGGACGCAGCAAGAGCAGTCTTGAGAGAATTTATTGCCTTAACTGCCTCTATTAAAAAAGAAGAAAGCGCAAAAAATCAAGGAATTAACTGTTCACTTGGAAGAAACAACAGCAAACTAACCCCAAACTAAACAAAAGGAAACAAATAACAAAAGATTAGAGCAGAAATAAATGAAATTGAGAACATGAAGACTATCAAGAAAATCAACAAAATTAGAGGTTGGTTCTCTAAGAAGATCAATAAAATTGACAGACCCTTAGCTAGGTTGACCAAAAAAAAAAAAAAAAGAGGATGCAAATAAATAAAGTCAGAAATGGAAGAGGAGACAACCACGGATACTGGAGAAATAAAGAAGGTAATGAGAGAATACCATGAGCACTTATATGCTAATAAACTAGACAAAGTGGATGGAATGGACAACTTCCTAGAAAGACATGAACAATCAACACTGACTCCAGAAGAAACAGATGACCTCAACAAACCAATCACAAGTAAAGAGATCGAATCAGTCATCAAGAAGTTCCCAAAAAAGAAAAGTTCAGGATGAGATAGCTTCACATGTGAACTCTACCAAGCATTCAAGAAAGAACTAGTACCAATCCTGCTCAAACTCTTCAAAAAAACTGGAGGAGGGAAAGCTACTTAACTCATTCTATGAAGCCAACATCACCCTCATTCCAAAGCCAGACAAAGATGCTACAAAAAAAAAAAAAAGAAAATTGCAGACCAATCTCTTTAATGATATAGATGCAAAACTCCTCATCAAAATACTTGCAAATCGAATTCAGCAGCACATGAAAAGAACTATACTCCATGACCAAGAGGGATTTATTCCAGGTATGAAGGCTGGTTCAACACAAGAGAATCAATTAATGCCATACACCATATCAATAAATCAAAGCAGGAAAAACATGATCATCTCAATTGATGCAGAAAAGGCATCTGACAAAATTCAACATCATTTCTGGATGAAAACACTTCAAAGGATAGGAACACAAGGGAACATCCTCAACATGACAAATGGAATATATGAAAAGCTCACAGCTAACATCATTCACAATGGGGAAAGACTGAAAAAGCTTTCCCTCTAAGATCAGGAACAAGACAAGGAGTCCCATTGTCATCATTGCTATTCAACATTATCCTGGAAGTTCTAGCCAGAACAATTAGACAAGAAAAGAAATAAAAGGCATCCAAATTGGAAAGGAAGAAGTAAAACTTCCACTGTTTTGCAGATGACATGATAATATATTTGAAAACCCCCAAAATTCTACAGCAAAGCTATTAAAGCTAATAAATGAATACAGAAAAAAGGCAGGGGACAAGATAAACACCAAAAATCAGCAGAGTTTCTATATACTAGTGATGAGCAATCTGAGGAGGAAATCAAGAAAAAAATTCCATTTACAACAGCAACCAAAATAATTAAGTATTTAGGAATAAATTTAACTAAGGAAACAAAAGACCTATATACAGAAAACTAGAAGAAATTGCTAAAAGAAATAATGGGGTAACTGTATTTAGCTAAGAATATACTTCTTAAATATATTAAGATGTCAATTCT
Source organism: Myrmecophaga tridactyla (assembly GCA_004026745.1). Taxonomy (NCBI): domain Eukaryota; kingdom Metazoa; phylum Chordata; class Mammalia; order Pilosa; family Myrmecophagidae; genus Myrmecophaga; species Myrmecophaga tridactyla. The sequence goes on along the minus strand of PVIY010036750.1, from coordinate 3,430 downwards.
ACCCAAATTGATTTATAGATTCTATGTGATACCATTAAAATTCCACAACTTACTTTGCAAAAATAGAAAACCAAATTTATCTGGAAGGGCAGGTGCCAAGAACAGCTAAAAGTATCTTGAGAAGGAAAAATGAAGTGGGAGGTCTCAAACTACCTGACTACAGCATATTACGGAGCTATAATAGTCAAAACAGCATGGTACTGGAATAAAGACTGAACAACAATATTGAATTGAGTGTTCAGAAATTGACCCTCTCATCTATGAACAACTGATCTTTCATAAGGCGATCAAGCCAACACACCTAGCACAGAGCAGCCTCTTTAATAAATAGTGTTGGGAGAACTGGATATCCATATGCAAAAGAATTAAGGAGGATCAGTATCTCATTCCCTATACAAAAATTAACTCGAAATGGATCAAAGATCTAACCATTAGAGCTAAGACCATAAGACTTTTAGAAGAAAATGCAGGGAAATATCTTATAAATGTTGTAGTAGGAGGCAGTTTTCTAGACTACCCAAAGCACAAACATTGAAAAAAGAAATAGATAAATGGGATTTCCTCGAAATTAAACACTTTTGTACACCAGAGAACTTTGTCAGGAAAGTAAAAAGACAGCTATGCAATGGGAAACAATATTTGGAAACCACATAAAAGATAAGGGTTTAGTATCCAAAATATATAAAGAGATTCTTCTACTCAACAAAAGACAACGAACCTAATTTTAAAATGGGCAGATGACATTAACAGACACTTCTCAGAAGAAAAAACACAAATGCCTAAAAGGCACATGAAAAGATGCTCAACTTCACTGGCTATTAGGGAAATGCAAATCAAAACCACAACGAGCTATCATCTGATACCCACTAGAATGGCCATTATCAACAAATAAACAAATCAGAAAACAACAAGAAGTGGAGAAGATGTGGAGAAAGTGGTACACTTATCCAATGTTGGATGAGAATGTAAAATGGTACAACTACTCCAGAAGGCAGTTTGGTGGTTTCTCAGGAAGCTCAGTATAGAATTGCCATATGATCCAGCAACCATCTTACTAGGTATATATTCAGAGGACCTGAAGGCAAGAACACAAATGGACATCTGCATACTAATGTTTACAGCAGTACTATTTACTATTGTCAAGAGATGGAAACAGCCCAATGGATGAGTGGCTAAACAAGCTGTGGTATATCCATACAATAGAATATTACACAGCTGTAAGACAGAATAGAGTTAGGAAGCATGTAACAATGTGGATGACCCCTGAGGACATTATACTGAGTGAAATTAGCCAAAAACAAAAGGATATATACTGTATTGTCTCACTAATATGAACTAACATTAATGAGTGAACTTTGAGAGTTAAAGAACACACGTTATCAGAAGACAGAAACAGTACAGAGATTGGGCACGTGATGCCTAAAGAATTGTGTAACAGGACTGATTGTAAAAATTCTGCAATGGATAGCACAATATTACCTGATTATAGCACAATAAAACAAGTATACTGAATGAAGCTGAATGTGACAATGTATGTTTGGTTGAGGGAGAAGGGCTGGTGGTATGAATGAAACCAGAAGGAAAGATAGAGGATAAAGACTGAGACAGTATAATTTAGGAATGCCTAGAATGGACAATGACAGTGATAAAATGTAAAAATATAAAAACATTTTTGCATGAGGGATAATAAATGAAATGTCCACACTGCAAGGTGTTGACAATGGATGGTATACAGGCAAAAGTACTATCAATGCAAGCTAGGGTCTTTAGTCAACAGTAATACTATAATTTGCTTCCACTGAATGTAAAAAAGGCATTATGCCAAAACCAAACATCAACAGGCAGGGAGTATGGGGGAGGGATATGGATTCTTTGTGGAAGAAAAGGAAATGTCTTCATACAGATTATGGTTGTAGCCAAGGCATGTCTATTTACTTGGGTTAGATTGTATGATGTGCAAATAAAATTGTTTGAAAATGAACAGAGAGAAACAAGTACTAGAAAAAATGTGAAGGAAGAGATATACCTATTCAATACTGGTAGGGAGGCTACAAGGTACAGCCCCAATGAGGGCAGGATGGTGCCCTCCACAGAAGGCTAGGGGTGGGGTTGCCATATGATCCTGAAACACCACTGCTAGGCATATTCCTGGAGAAACTGAGAGTGGGGACGGGAATGGACATTTGCACACCTGTGTTTATGGCAATAGGGTTCATGATTCATAATGGATGGAGGTGGCCTAAAGGGTTCTACAACTGAGGGTAGGAAGGGGGAACTCCAGTAGCCTTGAATTCTTGAAGAAAAGTGTGCAACTTTCACAACATGATTGTGTGATTGTGAAAACCATTTGTCTGATGCTCATTTTATCTAGGGTATGAACAGATGAGTAAGAAATAAGGACAATAAATAAATAAATAAATAAAGGCTGGGGATAAAGGGTTAAAAACTGGGTAGATTGAAATACTGGTAGTCAATGAGAGGGATGGGTAAGTGGTATAGCATATGAGTTTCTTTTTCTAGAGTGATGCAAATGCTCAAAAATAAAAAATGATCATGGTGATGAATACACAACTATGTGATGATCATGTGAGCAACTGATTGCACACCATGTATGGAATGTATGTATGTGAAGATTTCTCAATAGAAATATTTTTAAAAAGAAAGAATTCCTGTCCATAGACATGACCATTCCTACTGTGAGATGTGTACCTCAGGTTATCTCAGCCTTATACCACTGAACAGTTTCTTACTCTAATACCGCTTGGTTTGATGTTCACCAAGCAACTTTCTAATTATTATTTGGTTCTTCACATTCATTTGCCCATGCATAGAATGTAAAATCCAATGAGCTTTGAAAATCCAAGTCCCTATGACAATAATGCTTCATTATAAATTAATAATCTTACATTCTGGCTTTAAACAAAAGCCTCTTGAATTTTGGAAATCTGAGTTCTTCTGTGAAACAGCTCAGCTCTCAGCTAATAGGAAAAAAAAAAAATCAGTCTTCTGAGCCTACAAGTTGAAGACCAAATTCTGCACTGTATAAATTAATCAAGGCAATGAATGTTATTCTGTGCAGTCTCTTGAGAGAAATCCTCCCAATTTTTCTCTTGGTATTACAAATTGCATGTAATTACCAAGTGTTGAGCTGTCTTACTTTAGTTTCTGCACTACAATATTATATTATTGAGCTATTTTAATCTCTTTAAATCTTGGTGTTTTCATCTGTACAACTGAGATATTATTTCCTCTATGTCACAGAACATACTCTAAAGGCTTAAATGAAATAAATTACATTAAGGTACTGTTCTAGTTTGCTAGCTGCTGGAATGCAACGCACCAGAGACAGATTGGCTTTTAATAAAAGGGGATTTATTTTGTTAGTTCTTCACAAGAAAGGCAGCTAACTTTCCACTGAGGTTCTTTCTTA
>PVIY010036749.1:0-25208 GCA_004026745.1 Myrmecophaga tridactyla | reverse complement strand
CGCTTGGTTGGATTCAGTCCCTGCTACTGTTTCCTTTCTCTCCGCGGAGCCGCCTATGGGGGAGGGGCGCCGGGCGCCGGCCGCCGCAGCTTTGGGGAACTCACAGATCCGGGGAGTTGCCGTCGGTCTAAGCTGCTCCCGTTCTGGGCGCGCTGTGTGTTCGGTCACTATCGTGGTTCCGGGAGCTATTCTGTATTGTTTCTGGTTATCTAGTAGTTGTTCTGGAGGCCGAACTAAAACGCGCACCTTGCTAAGCCGCCATCTTGGCCCCCCCTTCAGAATAAATTATTCTTAATAGCCACATTCCTCTTGTTGATGATTGGTTAGGAGAGGGCATGTCATCCATTTTTGGCCAATGAAATGTGACAGAAGTCTGTTTTCGAGTTCTGGGAGAGATTTCCTCATCCTAGGAAGGAGACACCCTTTTTAGCTGTGATTATCATCTTGTTGGGATGTTTAGACCCAAACTGGTTCAGTCATATAACTCTGAGGGGAGTCAGACTGAAGTCAGAGAAGAGAGAGGAAAAATGATATCATTGAGCCATTGAATCAAGCAATCCTGAAAACCACTGTATATCCAGACCTTTGTCAAATGTGCTATTTTTCCTTGTTAACCTATCTCCATAAAGATCTTCTGTTCCTTTTAGCTTATATCTGCATCTAATATACCCTGTGTCAGTAAGAACTTTAGTTCACTGCCAAAAGAGAATCAATTGGTAAAATATTTTCTTGAGGGAAATTTGGTCAAACATATCAAAAGATTTTGATATGGAAAGGCCAGTTTAGTAGTGATTTTAATTATATATTAGCTACAAGATTATATATGATTGTATATATACAAGATTATATATTATAAATTTCTTGTGACAATGGAAAAATTTTTAAAAACACTAAAATTTCCAGTGTTAAGGGACAATGATTAAATAAATTCTGAAATATTTTAAAAATAACAATCTTTTTCACCAAATGATAAATCATTTTTTTTCAAATGCAAGTTTATTTATTTTTATTTTTTTAATTGTAAAAACTTAACATACAAACATATATTCTTGACATAAAAACATTCCATACATGGTGTACAATCAATGGCTCACAATATCATCACATAGTTGTATATTCATCACCATGATCATTTTTTGAACATTTGTATCACTCCAGCAAAAGAAATAAAAAAGAAAAAAGAAAAACTCATATATGTCATACCCCTCAGCCCTTCCTCTCATTGACCACTAGTGTTTCCATCCACACAAGATAAATTATTTTAAAACTCAAATAATCTCTTGGTTATGACTTAAACAATTGTGTGTGCAGAAAGAAAATCTATTTTCTTGGAGTCTCTATTGCAGATGATGACATGAATATTAGCAATCGTGATTAATACCAACTAGAGAATTGATGATGCAGAGACAGAAGTAGACATTCATATTTAGCAAATTGTTCTACTTAATGGTCCCTCTGCAGATAGTTGTTGATATATTTAGGTCTCAAATGATTTAAAGTAGGCATCTGGACAGCTTTGAGGTCTCAGAGTCAAATGTGATAGTGGTGCTTGTGGGAATGAAGGAAAGTGTCATCCAGTTGGGAATGTCTTTGGAGCTCAGTAAAGTCAGAATGGACTTGCTTTTCCCTGTAGCAAGAGAAATAAGTAATCCTAAAAAGGCTTCCATTTGGCAAAGGTAGTTGCTTCAGAGTCTTTCCTTCTGCTAATCACTCTGCTTGTAGAAGCTGGAAGCTTGCATTTGAAATTAGATATGAGCCACATGGCGTATTTTGGAAGACTGTGAGATACTCAACACTGTCATAGGCATTCTTTCCTCCTTGCCTATTTTATGGTCCTCTCTTTGTTTACAGTGCCCTTTTTCCCATAAATGGTAGCTGGCCCTAGGTATAGAAATCCTACCATAAGCAGTCATATATTACTAAACACTAGTTTAGAGAGGAGACTAAAGGTCCCTATACTCATCCCCCAAATATAGAACTCTTATCTGCCCAATCTGAGAAGTGAGAGATGCACGACTATTGTATTGACAAATGTCAATAGTAATCTCAGACTGATGAACACGCACTGCTTGGGTAGATCAAACAGGGCTTAATTACCTAAGGCTAGAAACAGAAATCAGCACAGTCATGATGCCTATCAGAGAGATCATCAACAACATTGAGGACAGATTTCATATTCAGTCTTCTGGAATCCTCACCACTGGGTGCAGTTACATTTTACAGCACCTGAGTAAGGTTCATTTAAGTCGTCTAGGGGCTTAATGGTCTTTCTTTTCTCCCTAGACTTATATACATAAGAATGGCATCCCAGGATATGTTCTGGGACAATCTCCTCTGAGCCAGGAGAACCTCATTAAACTCAGCTTTGTACAATATAAATTATGGTTACAGTAGGCAATACAGTACAGTACAGTAAACCTAGGCATGAACACTCTGCATTCTTCTCTCTTGGTCTCTCCAGACTGAAGTATCCTAGTCTAAGTATATTTAGAGCCATAACAGGGGTCAGTTTCCTAGAAGACTTTGGGAGTCATGCAAACAACTGCTTACATCAGCTAGAAAGTTTATCCTGCTGTTGGAAAAGGAATATGGCCAAGAAATGCCAGGCAGACAGAAGTGGTTGGTTTTTGCCAAAACCAGCTTCATGGCCATCATTAAAAGAAAAAAAAATCTATAAACTTCAAGAGCTTTGTGTTTGGTTTGAAGCTGTACGTAGCCCTGAAAGACCTATTCTTACATTAATCCATTCCTGTGGATATGGACCCATTATAAGTAGGTTCTTTTGATGAGGATACTTCAGTTAAGGTGTGATCAACCTCATTCAGGATAGGACTTAATCCTATTGCTGGTGTCCTTGAGAGAGGGGGGGGGAATCAAGGAAACCTGGGGGAGAAGGGAGAGACCAGCAGATACCGCCACGTGCCTTGCCATGTGGTAAAGAAACTAAGGATTGCCAGCAGCTGGTCTTCAGGAAGAAAACATCACCTCGATGATACCTTGATTTGGACATTTTCCTGGACTCTAACTGTAAGCGAATGAATTCCCATTTCTTCAGCTGAACCATTTCATGATATTGCTTTAAGCAGCCTAGGAAATTAAAACAGCTGAGTCTTTGAAATTGCTTGCTACTGCTCTGTCAGATTTAGGTGACTTAAAACTTGGTCATCTGGATAAAGCTACTTTTGGAGCTATAGTGATATATTGGGCAACTTTGTTGAAGGACTTGATAATGAAATATACTGACAAATTGCCCGTGGATGGGATGCCACATTTAGGTGCTCAGAGATTTTCTCCTGGAATTGCCAAGATACTCTCACACCTCAAGGGTAAGAGTTTAGATGAGAAGGATACAAAAGGCAGTGAAAGGCAAATGAATCATTCTCCCTTGAATTTTGTTTGACAGGAAGAGAGATTGATTGTCAACTACTGAATTGATTTTTATACATACATTTAAAAATGCAGCACTTGACTGATTCTCAACAAAGAATAGTAAAGTAACAATAATAAAACTTTGGGAGGGTTTTCTTAACATTCAGTTAGTAATATTTCTGTTTGCATCAGCAGAGGTCATATTGTTTAAACTTTTCACCCCCTAAGATGCCTGAGAACTAGGCTGATTCATACTCTTAGAGAGTATAAACTAGTAGAATCTTTTAAGAAGGTGACTTAGATTAACTTATTAAAAATTTAAATGGGCTTATATTTTGGCCTTGAACCTTCATTTGTGGTTTTATCCTACAGGTATTGTGATGGTTGGGTTCTGGTGTCAACTCGGCTGCGTAATGGTGCCCAGTTGTCTGGTCAGGCAAGCACTGGCCTGTTACTGCAAGGATATTTCATGGCTGGTTGATAAACCAGAAGGCTGGTTTATTAAATCATCAGTCAGTTTATTGCAGCCTTGGCTGATTACATTTACAATCAATGCGGCACGCCTCCCACAAATGAGATAATCCAATCAGTTGGATTTGAGCCAATCAGTTGAAGACTTAGAGTATTTTCACTGTTTCTTCAGCCAGTGAGCCTTTTCTATGGAGTTTGTGGAGACCCTTCATCAGAATTGTCAGCCTTGCAGCCTGCCTTATGGATTTGGGACTCTTACATTCCCATGATTGCATGAGACACTTTTATGAATCTTATATTTACAGATATTTCCTGTTGGTTCTGTTTCTCTAGAGAACCCTGACTAATACAGGGTTTTTTTTTTTACAAAAGCAGATATCATAAGGGTTTGTGTTGCAACTTGGGTTTTAATAGTGAAAAACACAATTCAGCTGTCCTTCAGTGAAGGATTGTTTCAGTCAAGTTGTTATTTATTTAATCGGACAGCCTACAACCATTAAAAAGAACAGGTTAGGTCTATTTGTGAAAGTTGGCTGTCATATATTAATTGGAAAAATAAGTTTGCAGACTCATATACAGTATGATTCCATTTGTACAAAAAAACAAGTGTTGATCTAATGCAGACACACACATTTCATATGCATGGAAAATGAGAGGATAAACAGTAATTGTTGACAGTGTTAACCTATGGGAAATGGGATTGTGGGGTGGGAAGCGTTAGGCAGACCCCCTTCCCCATGATGTGACCAACACCTAGCAAATATTCCAAGAAGCCTTCTCCCACCATGATTTCTAGGAAACTCACCAAGCCAACCCCAGCCTGAGCCCTCTTGCCCTCCAACAGCTGTAATCTTGAGATAAGCTCCCCTTACCTAACTAACATCCACCCTCCAGCAGTTGCAACCTTGCACAACTATAAGGCCTTTAAGTTCTCAACCTTGCCAATGAAAAGCTGCCAACTCCCAACTTAGCCCCCTGCTTCCAAAACAACCAGTGGAAACCTGCCAACTTTCGGCTACCAATTAGAGAAAGAAAACCCACTGCCTCCCATTCCCTACTTCCTGCCAACCATCCTATAAAAGCTGTACCCTTTTCTCTGCTCACTGCTGTTGCCACCTTAGACTTCAGCCCGTCTGCACATAACCTCCCAATAAAACCCCTTTGATTGAATTTTGATTTCTTCTCCTGCCTCCTGGTCAAAAAACCTATCAGGAAGAAAAAAAACAAGGAAATTGTTAATGCACTGCTGTTTTTTTTTTCTATTTTTTTTTTTAACAAGAATTCATTACCTTTAAGATTAACATTATAAAATATTTCAAAAAGGTACAAATCACAATGAGACATAATTTGACAAACTTTTATGAATCAAGAACATGGCAACTAAATTATAAATTCAAAAATGTCTAGAAATATTGAAATTTGACAGAGAAAGTAATTTTGGAAGCATATATGCCTCCTGGTTTTTGGCAAGTAAACTAAAATAATATTAATTATAAATTTAGAAAGGTTTATTTAACATTTTACCATACAGATAGAAATTATATATTATTTTCAACTGTTCATAGAACAGTTATAGAAATTGATCATAAACTTGAAATTTTCATTATGAAAAATTCAATTAATTTCCCACAATAATGATTGTAGAGCTCATAAGACATTAATCAGAAATTTTAAATGCAATATTTGAAATATATATATAAGTATATGCTATGTAGTATAAAAATAAAATAAACATCTATAAATCTGCCATACAATTTAAGCACTAGAACATTATCAATATCATTGAATCTTCCTGTCTGTTCTTCCTCCATCTTGACGTCATTTCTCTCAGAGAGGTAACCACAATTCTGAAATTCATAATTTTCTATCTTTCTTTAAAAGTAGTTTTACACCACATATATATCCTTGCACAAGATATTATTTGGTATTGCTAATTTCTGAGCTTCATAAAAATTGTCTTGTATGTAGCCTTCTGGAACTTGTCTTATTAACTTGCCATTATTTTTCTAAAATTCATTAATGTTATGATGTGTAGCTTAATTAATCTATTTTTTTAGTTTTCTTTTTTTTTGCATGGACAAGCACTAGGAATTGAACCCAGGTCTCCGGCATGGCAGGCAAGAATTCTGCCACTGAGCCACTGTTACACTACCCTAATTAATCGATTTTTATTGCTGTAAAATAATAAACTATTTGATGGTGTATTTTTCAATTCTATCAATGTATATTTGAATTGTTTCTAGTGGGGTCCCCTCCCCCCTCCTTTTTTTGCTATTACAAGCAGTCCTTCTATGAACATTCTTGGGCAGGTGTTTCAGTGCACATATTTCTCTAGTGTGCATATTTAAAAGTAGAAATGTTGGATTGTTAGGTATGTCAAAGTTTAACTTTGTTTTCCAAAATGGATTTACAATTTATGCCTTCATCATCAGTGTATAAAATTCTGCTCCAGATCCTTCTCCAAGCCTTAGAATTATCAAAATTCTTAATTTTTGCCAATTGTACTGGTTTGAAAGGATGTATGTCCCCTAGAAAAGCCATGTTTTAATCAAAATCTCATTTTGTAAAGGCAAAATAATCCCTATTCAATACTGTATGTTTGAATCTGTAATTAGATCATCTCCCTGGAGATGTGATTTAATCAAGAGTGGTTGTTAAGCTGGATTAGGTGACAACATGTCTCCACCCATTTGGGTGGGTCTTGATAAGTTTCTGGAGCCCTATAAAAGAGGAAACATTTTGGAGAATGAAAGCGATTCAGAGAGAGCAGAGAATGCTACAGCGCCATGAAGCAGAGTCCACTAGCCAGCACTTTGGAGATGAAGAAGGAGAACGCCTCCCAGGGAGCTTCATGAAACAGGAAGCCTGGAGAGAAAGCTAGCAGATGACACCGTCTTCACCATGTGCCCTTCCAGCTGAGAGAGAAACTGTGACTGTGTTCACCATGTGCCCTTCCACTTGAGAGAGAAACCCTGAACTTCATCGGCCTTCTTGAACCAAGGTATCTTTCCCTGGATGCCTTAGATTGGATATTTCTATAGACTTGTTTTAATTGGGACATTTTCTCAGCCTTAGAACCGTCAGCTAGCAACTTATTAAATTCCCCCTTTTAAAAGCCATTCCGTTTCTGGTATATTGCACTCCGGCAGTTAGCAAACTAGAACACCAATCTAGTGGGTGTATAATGGTATGCTATCACGGACCTTTATTAGACTGAGAAATTTTCCTTTCCTCCTTCTGGGAAGGAAGGTATTAAAGCAACTGGCCTCCTTTTTTTAAAATTCCCTTTGCTAAAGAAGGAGAAAAGGGATACTGCATGAGGAGGGCAGGTGACCTTTTATTATCCCCCATCAACTGGATTTTATGTAAATAAAATAATGATATTTTCTATATCTTATCTGCAGATTGCCATTAGCAGGTTATCCCTGACTAAAAGATTACTTATAACATATAAACCCTTAATCTATGGACTCATGAGGCATGGTTCCCAGGAGAACGTTATATAAGCTATGAAATGGAGTTGTGTTATAAATGAAATGATCCTCATCACACAATTGAAGTGCTACCTACAAAACTTCACTTGGAGACATTATCCATTAGTCTGGGTCAGAGTGTACATCTGATGTGGGAAGATCAACCCTTGATGTTTCAGATTTCCTCCTTTTTATGAGCCTCTTGATTACCATTATCTTTGAAATTAACAAAGCTTTTTTCCTGGATAAGGCCTTTGATTTGTGAGTCTGGTGTGACAAGCTGATCCTATGGATTAGCTCTTCTACTCTTCCTAGTTTACTAATATGTTTTAAAAATTATGAATGGATGTGGAATTTTATCACATTTTTCTTTCATTACTTGTATTATTTCTACATTTTTTAGGGCACATTATATTTACTTTTTCTTTAATTCTAATTTCTACAATTATTTTTGTATTAATTCTAATAGAAATAGTTGTATACGTACAGTACTCACTGCCAGAACCTTTATAATAGTTTACATTATCATAATTTGATGGGCTGAAATTTATTTTCTATTCATATACTATCTTAATTATTACTTATTCAAATCTGTATGTAGCTTTTATTTTTGAAATAGAGTTTGCTGGATATGAAATCTTTGTGTCACACTCTGAGGATCTGGAGAATGTTTTTTTCATGCATTATTGTAGAAAAATATAAGAGCAGAAGCTTTTCTTTCTTAAAAAGTTATGTTATTTTTTAGCCTGGCTGCTCAAACTATTTTTTTCTTTACCTTTGAAAACCAATAACATTATTAAGAAGTATCTCAATTTTAATTATTCTGAATCATTTTTCCTTGGCACATTGTGTCCCCATTCAGCAAGTAGATTCAAGTCTTCTTTTAGTTTAAAGAATTTGTTCTATTTCATAGTTAGAATTTCTTCTTTGGGAACTCCAATTATGTGCATGTTTGATTTTTTTGCTTATATTCCAATCTATTATTTTCTAATTCCATATAACACTTTTTTTGGCTTTTACAATGGGGATTTATTAGTTATAAGTTACAATTATAAGGCCATGGAAATGTTCAAATTAAGGCATCAACAAGATATCTTCACTGAAGAAAGGCTGATGGCATCTGGGATTTCTGTGCACATAGGAAGGTGTCTGCTGTCCTTTGCTCCCAGGTTCTATTGCTTTTAGGTTCTGTGCATCCTTGCTTGCTTCTCCAGGGATACCTCTCTGAGCTCTCTGTGTCCTGTAGCTCTTCTTTTAGCATCTCTGATGCATCTCTCTGTCTCTCTGCATCCTTCACTTAGTTTCATCTCTCTCATCTCTGTATATCTTTCTATGTGTTTTCTGTTTTATTTTCTTCAGAGAGGACTCCAGTAAAAAGATTACGACTCACCATGAACTGGGAGGGTCACTTCTCTATGGAAACAACCTAATCAAAAGGTCCCACCCACATGAATGGATTAAAAGAACATGGCCTTTTGTGGGGTACATTACAGCTCCAAACTAGCACAACATATTAGGGTATATTTTGAAGCAGTAAGAAGGATTAGGTCCTGAAGCATGTGACAACATGGGTGAATCTTGAGGACATAATGTTGAGTGAAATATTCTACACTAGAGAAGGTATGCAGTTACGTAACATGTACAGACTTAGTAACAAGGTTGAACTTAAATGTTTGGGAATGTATGTATTGTAAGTGAATTTGATTGAAAGTGTTTGTTATGTAGTTTTTGCAGGAACTACTACAAATGTAAAAAAATAGAAATAGAGCACTATATATGAAAAACATAGCTATTGCAAACTATGGACTATGGTTAATAGTGATATTTTAATATTCTTTCATCAACAGTAACAAAAGTATTACACCAATACTATGGGCCAATAATAGAGAGGAGAAAGGGGTATGGTAGGATTTGGGTTTGATTTTTTAGTCTTATTTCTGTTCAGCAGTAATGAAAATGTTCTAAAATTGATCGTGGGAATATATGCACAACCATATGGTGATACTGTGAGCCAGTGATTGTATACTTTAGTTGGCTTGTGTGGTGTGTGAATATATCTCAATAAAATTGAAAAAAAAAGACAACCTATAAAATGGGAGAAAATATTTGGAAACCACATATCTGATAAGGGCTTAATATCCAAAATATATAAAGAATTTCTACAACAACTAAAAGATAGACAGCCCTATTTAAAAATGGGCAAAAGACTAGTATACACATTTCTCTAAAGGACATATATGAATGGTCAAAAAGCACCTTAAAATATGCTCAACATCATTAGCCACTAGGGAAATGTAAATGAACTACCATGAGGTACCATTTCACACCCACTAGAATGGCTTACTATTTTTTTTTTAAAAAGGAAGTTATAGAGAAACAAGGGCATATAACACTTTTTTATTTCTAGTTAATTTGTTCATCTCATTTATACCTTTTATATCCCTTATTAATTTTTTCAGTTTCTTATTTCTAATTTCCTCTGTAATTCTGTGATTTTTTTCTACTTCTTTCCTAATTTCTGCCAACACTTGTAGCCTTTACTCTTCTCTCTTCATTTCTTTCCTGAATTCTTATATTTCTGATCTGGGTTATATCTTAATAGAGGAAAATTCTTCATTGGAATTATATTTTATCTTCTCTGCGGCACAATTTCCTGGTATGGTTCCTCCATCTGTTAATAAATTACAGTCCACCTCTTTCCTTATTTTTTTTTCTTAAAGTACCACTTTATAGATAATATGCTGGCTTCTTTAAAAAATGCCAAAAGAGTTTTACTTTTATGTGTTAGCTGTTTATATTACCTTATATGCAGGCCAACTACCTATTCACTCTCAGATCGATTCTCCACATTTTCCCTGTTCTGTTCTGTATTGCAGGAAAATAATTTCCTAGACCCTGTTCTCCTTTCAGTCTGGATAGTGATTCTAATGGAAATCATTGGTGGAAAATAGAAAGTGGGAGGAAGAGTAAAAACAGGATGTGTCTCTTTTTACTCTTTCTCTTGAAGCATCAATGTCAGTGGCTTAGTCTTTTCCATAGTTCTAGTTTACTCCATGCAAACTGCATGATAGCTCTATCTTCTGCCATACAGCCTTGGATTCTGGACCTTTTTAATGGCACGTTTTCTCATTGTCCTATCAACTCTAGGTGTAATAGTACTTACTGCCAAATTGCTAATTTCTGGGATGCCTTTGCATCCTATGTTTAACTTTTTAGTTCTTCCATGTCATATATTTCAGAGACCTAGTATGATTTCTGTTTCCCTAGCTGGACTCTCATATTAGTAGAGGGAGGAAGGACCAGGGTAACATTTTAATCGAGGGCTTTCTTTTTAGCTGACACAGAATGCTCTCTGCAAATATAATTTACCTGTAGTTGGCTACATATGCTTTCTTCTTTTACTTATGTAAATTGTAAGAGGCCATCTGATAACAATTTGCTTCACCCTGCTCCCAATCCATTTACTGTTCATTAGGAATAGCTTATGTACCTTAAGGTGTGTTCTATCATCTCCAGGAAGTTTACTTTAATAGAACTTTCTGAAATAGTGCTTTTATTAGTATTCTATTGCTGTGTAACAAATCACCACAAAATTAATTGTTTAAAACAATATCAATTTATTGACTCACAGTTCTGTAGGTTGGAAATTGTAGGCAGCCTTGGCTGGGTTCTGTGACTCTAGTCTCACAAGGCCAAAATCACAATGTTGGCTATACTATTATCTCGATGTTCTGGAGAAAATGCTTTCAAGCTCATTCAGGTTGTTGGAAGAGTTCATTTTCTTGAAATTTTAGGATTGAAGTCTCTGTTTTCCTGCTCACTGTGGGCTGGGCACCACTCTTAAGTCCTACAGGCCACTCTCTAGTGTTTGCAAATGGCCCCTCCATTTTCAAAACCATTAGTGGCACATCATATCCTTTTTGTGTTTTAAGTCTCTGACTTCCCTTTTTTAAAAAGCTCACGTGATTAGATTAGGCCCACTTGGATAATCCAAGCCAGCTGTTTAGTAATTTTTGTTAAGTCTGCAAAATCCCTTTTGTCTTGTAATGTAACATATTTACAAGTGTAATATTGCATGCATTATATTTAGACAGCTGAGGATCAGGGCAGGAAATCTTGTGTGTGTGTATGCGTGTGTGGGGTACATTTTAGAATTCTGTCTACCATATTGCTCTTAGACTTCTCATCATTTACTGCCACAGGACTTTTGCAAGAACATGCTCAGCAGTTTTTGCAAATATTTTGGAGTCTTTCTCAATTTTACCATAATTTGATTTTTTTGACTCACATTTCATGTGGTTTTCACAAGATATCCATGATGAGACAAGGGAACGGATAATCCAGTCATCCATGTGCATATTGGAAAATTTTCTGGCCATTTTGCTCTTATTTCTTGACTGGATTGCTTTATTCCAAGATTCATTTCTTTAGAATTTCCATTTGGGGCTTTCTTATATTCTATATCTAATAGTTCAATCATGTATGTTGGAGATTAAATCTGCTCTATAATGCTTTTGCTAATCCTGGATTATTTCCTTCTGACTTTTGCCATATTTTCTTATAGGCTTGTATTTGTTGATTCTATATATGGCATTCTATATAGGGCATATTTTCCTTCAAAGTTGTGTAGTATTTTCATAGAAGGCAAAGTTCCCTTCAAATGTCCCTGGCCTAATGCAGGGGACTTGTTATAAGCTCTCTATCCTTGCCAGAGGTCCAAAGCTTTGTCTCTAGGTGACAGTTCTGATCCTGATATTAGTTTTGGGGCATACATATGTTTTGAATTTATTTTTTCCTGCTCTGTTTCATCTTCTCCTTCTTTCCCTTCCTCTCTTCTTTCCTGCCTCCACTGCTTGCTTGTGCTAATAAAAGTACTAAGTCAAACATACAGGAGGCACTAGCCCCCCATACTCAGCTTTGGTCAGAAGAGTCATGGCCAAAGCACACATCCAGAGGAGCCAGCCATAATAAATGTGAAGAACTGGTAGGTTTGTTTTGCTTGTTTACCTGGCAAAAGAGAAGGCACGATAACTCTCTAAATACCTAAAGGATCTCATGAGAGCGAGAAATAAGACAACTTTTTGTCTTCCTGAAGCAGGACCAATGATTGGATGTAGCAAGAAGATATACTTTAGCTGAACCCTAAGATGGAACTTATGATACAGCTGTCCAAAAATGGAATGATCTGCCTTTGTAAAGTGTGAACTCACAGGAGCACACTTATACTTTGGCTAAGATGAAGCAAATAACCTCTAGCCTTCCTTACAGTATTCAGATTCTAGATTTGTTTACTCCATGGCTAAAAATAAGAATTTACAGTCATCTAGAAAAGTATTTATCCCACATTCTGACTATAAAGAAAGGAACTTTTGTGTAACACTAAGAAACTTTTCAAATTGGTAACTCAGAGCAATCACTAATATAGTTTACTTTTAAAAATAGTCCTCCTTGTAATGTGCCAAGAAAGAAAAAAAGTTAATTTTTTACATAAAATATCCTCCTCCTGATATCCACACTGGAAGAAAATATGGTGCAATAGGAATTTAGTTCATTGTAAACTAAATAGAACAGTCCCTTGTAAATGAGAAGAGATGCCACAGCATGAGATATATAATGCTATTTAATGTACATTTCACAGTAGTTTCCTTTAATATTAAAACTATATTTTTATAGAACTGGATACAGGCTTTTTGAATATTTTGTTGAGGATATTGAGAACTTGGTACTTTTTTCTTTAGAATTTTATATGAAGATACAATCATACTCATTCTGAAATCATAGCCTTGGGGGAATAAAAACAAAGCATTTAACCATCCGCTGTGCAATAAAAGCTTATGTTGCAGTGTTTTAGAAATCCAGATACCTCTTCCATCTCTGGATTCTAGAATTACAAGAGAACTCTGAGGAAGAGAGACTCAACTGCCTTGTCCTGTTAGGGACAACAGGCATGCCAGAGGGGCTTATATTACTCAGAGAAAATAAAATAAAGGCAGACACAGAGATGATGAGAGAAAAGAAAGGCAAATTGTAAGTAAAATATTCTTCAGTACAAAAAGAAAGTTTGTTCCCAAGTGACAAGGTAAAGAACAAGAAACCCAAACTGTTTGACCATATTTTATGAAAGCCTTGGGACACTGAATTGTATGACTTCAGAGGAAACTAATAAGGGAGAAAAATTGGAAACAAACTGCGAATTGGCTGCTATCTAATGCTTTAGTCATAACACACCCAGGGGAGACAAAAATTATAAAGATAAAGGCTAAGCTGAGGAAATAGTTCCATAGTCCTGGAGGCTAGACTCCTTGCAAATAGAAGATTACAAACCACACATATACACAGACACACACACACATGTGGATATGTATATTTAAGTGTGGTGTCTATAGTAGAAAGAGAACATTGCTTGGAGCCTATTTTGACTGTTATGAATCATGTCCTCCAACAAAGACATATTGAAAACTTAACCCCCATCCCTGTGAATGTGAACCCATTTCTTAAAAGGATCTTTGATGTCATAGACTTCTCAGAATAGTGATCTTTAAATACACAGTATAATACACAAGATTACAGAGGAAGCTAATCATAGTAGTTTATCAAAACAGCAAAAAACAACACAAAACAAAACCAAAAAACCCTTAATATATAATATAGTATTATATGTACTTTTTTTTTTCATGAGCAGTCACCGGGAATCAAACCGGGGACTCTGGCATGGCAGGTGAGAACTCTGCCTGCTGAGCCATTCTGCCTGCCATGTATTTTCTAATTAATGCATTAATTAACAAGATACAGCAGTGACTCAAATAATTACCATAATTTCAAAGTAGTTATGAGTATAAATGTTATTTTGCAATAGCAATAACATATTAAGAAAATATCTGTGCTTTCTATTTAGTATGGAGTTACAGGTTTGCTAATACCATTGTAGCCTATTGCCTACAGTCATAATTGAAGGAGTTGTAAATTTCAATTAGAGGTTAGAGAAAATAAAGTTTTTTCCTGTCTGAATAAATAAACCCCAGGATTGGGAACCCTGCTCTAAATATTTTCATGTAAATGGTACTTGTTAAATAAAGTATTCAAAGTCAATGATAAAATTGTAGTCAAATGAAGGAAAATTTTAATTACTTGGAAAAATATGTCACAACATTAACATTAAAGGTTAACTAACAGTAAAGGTTACATGTAGGCCCTCGAGTTCGACTGTCTGCCTTCAAATCTATCTCCATTATTTAGTAGCTGCATGATTTTGGAAAGTCATTTTTTTTCATCTTTAAAACTGATCCAAATAGTTCCTGCTTCATAAAATCGCTGTGATGATTAAGTGAGATAAATACACAGGAGTGCCCAGTGTAGTGTATGTCAGCCAGTAAGTCCTCAAGAATACTGACTTTGTTTTTTACTGATTACTATCCAGGTTCCAGCCATTGTGCTGCTTACTTGGGATTCCGAAATGATGGTGTTCTTCAAGTCACTCTAATAGGGAAAATAGATATATAAATACTTAATTTTTGAACAGTATGATAGACGCCATCATAAAATACGTTCAACATGCTGAAGGGGCAGGATAGGGAGTGATCAGTTCTAACTGGGGAATGTAGGGTGAGAAATGGGGAGGATAGACAAGATTTCCTTGTGCTAAGTGTTAAGGGACGTGCCACACTAGCTTGGTAGGTCTTCTTAAGAGTCCATGATTACCCACCTTCAGAGATAATTGTGGGAAGGCCAGACCGATGGAGGGTAATAGTGAAGATATTTTGGGAATGCTCTTCTCATCTCCCCTCCCAATTCAAGGAAAGTGAGAGGGGATTTAAAATGGGGATTTAAAATTCTCAGAGAGCCTGACATGTAACTCCAGGGATTTGGAGCACCTGGGGAAGAATGCCAGTTCTGGACTGGAAATGTTTAAATGTCAGAGACACCTGGAGCTGTGTATTAGAGAGATGCAGCCTGTTTTTCCAGAGTTCGGAGGGCACCAAAAGTGCTGAGTGTTTCGTGTGAAAAACAATGGACATTGAAGAGATTAACTGGAGTGTTCAACAGACTGCCCAAGAAGAATGCCTGCCAGATGAGGTGACCTCAATAATAGGGAGGGTAAATTACCTACCTTTAGCAATGAGTCCTCTCAGGGGCCCCTTGAGGAACCCAAAAAATCTCCCTATGAAGGAAAGAGCAACATTTGGGTGTCAAACCTGCAGGGCCTTGACACCAGATTATAAGGATTGCTGTTTCTCTCTCCCCTTATGTTTTAGTTTCCTGGGTTACTCCAAGCAAATACCAAGATGTGGGTTGACTTAAACAGAGGGAATTTATTAGCTTACAATTTTGAGATGATGAAAATGTCCAAATTAAGGTATCATTAAGGCAATGCTTTCTTCCTGAAGACCCATTGCCAGTGATCCTTGGCTTCTCTGTCACATGATAAGGCATCTGATGGCATCTGCCAGGTTTCACTGATTTCAGCTTCTTGCCCCCATGGTTCTCTCTCTCTCTCTCTGCCTCTCTCTGTATTCATTCTGTTTATAAGTGACTCAGGTAGTAGGATTAAGTCCCCACATCAAAAGGTCCTACTTACAATGAGTTTACATCCACAGGAATGTATTAAATTTAAGAACATGTTTTTCTGGGGTACATACAGCTTCAAACCAACATAATTTTCCTTTCCTCCTTTCCTTAATCCTAGTAGTGAAAAGGGTGCCTGATGAGCCTAGGAGGAAGTGAGGAATAGTTAAGGTGAGGTAATAATGAAGAAGCTGATCCTAGTTCCAGTTTCCCTAGTGGGTAGTTTCCATGATAGGCTCTTCTTAGTAGTCCTCACAGCAAAACCTCTTTGCCTCGCAAACACTATTTGTCAAATAGTACACCCACCCAGACTCCTTAAAAAAGAAACATTTTAATTCTTTTTTTCTCAACTTAATACATGTTCTGAATTGTAAGGAATGCACTAATTAGTATAGAATTAGTGACAAGGAACTAAATGAACCCTTGGTCTTGAAAATTTTTAGTCTAAATCTGTCTCTATTTTTTTAATTATTTTTCAAATGCTATCTCTGTTGGGGGCCCCCAAGACTACCCTCAGGTTCAATAATTCTCTGGGATTCACAGAACTCAGAAAAGCTATTGTGCTCACAATTATAGTTTATAATAGTGAACGGATATAAATTAAAACTAGCACAGGTAAAAGGCGCATAGGGCAGAGTCCAGAAAAGACCAAGAACAAGCTTCCAGTTCTCTCCCACTGCAGTCATGTGGACAGTGCTTAATTCTTCCAGCAACTACGTGTGGCAATGCATATGGAGATTTGCTAACCAGCTTAGGCCTGGAGTGTCTATGTGACTGATCTTACTCACCTAGTTTCCACCTACCACCGCCCCTTGCCCTTAGGCTGCAGAGTGGCCCAGAGTGGCCCAGAGCCCAAGATAGTCAAAAAACAAAAAGAGATGCTCACTATAAGTCACCATGAATCACATTGTTAGCATAAACTATCTGGCATAGCCCAAGGGCCCAGGTATACAAACACACTCCTCTCAGGCAGAATATTGCAAGGGTTTAGTGGTTATCTCCCAGGAGGAGTTGAGGGCCTGTTATTTCTTTGGATTGTAAAGGGCTTGAACATCCCAATCCTCCTGAATTAAACCTTTACTGTTTCCTTGCTTTTAGACCCTTCTCAGGTCTTAAAAAAAAATGATCCTTCTCCTGAAATAGCCTGAGACTTCCTACTTTGAAGCAATCTAAACATGATGATATAGAAAGAAATTTAATTAACAGAGGAAACAGTACCACAAATCTGACATATGCCAACTGAACATGGAAAACTGAAAATCATACAAAAGTCATTCAGTCTTCTGGAGAGTCAGTAAGTTTCTAGCATCCTCCATTAGCTTCTTATCCCCCACTCTCAGGGTAGTGGCTCAAGGCATTCTCAGCTGCTTGGTTTACTTAAAAAAACAGAAACCACTTGCACACAACTGATCCTATGGGGAAAGCCTCTCAGTCAGTTCCTTAACAGCCTGCTTACCACGTAGGTAGGAGTGGGTCTTGTGGGTGATATGAGCAACTGTCCACTGTAGAAGCAGAAAGGACTCCAAATCCTCCTGTCTCTGGAGCTTCTTTTCTGAGAGAGGAGGGACCTTTATCCACATTGAACACCATGAGAAACAAAGAAAGCTAATATTGAACTTAATATTAAGCACCATTCTTTGCATAAGAGATGTTAATTGTTGACTAAATTGTCTTGTTCCTGCTGCTAATAACAGTGAAGGTGCCATAAAGCAAAGCAGCACAGGGGAGAAAGAAAAATCCAGGGACTTACACCAATTGAGAAATGGATATTCAGTCTTTGAATAATTAAGGATATCCAATTTGTAGGATATTAAAGAAGTTCCAATCTACATTTATGTCAGAACAGCGCATTACTAATCCAGGACATTAAAATTTTATCGTAATAGTTATGGACCTTGCTGCTGGAGATTTCACTTATTACTGGGATAGATATCAAAATAAGGGAAAGGCTGAATTATAAAATACTACACACTGAATATTTAATAAATGCTGACAGTAGGAGTTCCAGAAGTAATGTCTGCTGTATATCAGCACTTAATCAATATTAGTTAATGGATAGTAATAGTTTGAGAGCAAGTTTAGGCCTAATTGGTTCACAATCCAAATTGTAAGCATAGATGAATCACACTCAAGGTTAAAATCATTCTAAGAAAGACCACTGCTAGTTATGAACAGATAAAGTAAAGGAAAGAAGATTGACATTTTCATCACAGTTGACTTTTCTGAGAGTTCCTGGGTTGTTAAATATGAACTCATTCATAAAATTTTTATTTTTTATCATCACAATGGATTTTTTCCCCATGAAAAATAACATATATACAAAAAATCAATAAATTTCAAAGAACATCACTACAATTAGTTGTATGAATTTTAGGTTTTTACTTCTAGCTGCTCTAAGATACTGGAGACTAAAAGAAATATCAATTTAATGATTCAGCTTTCATATTCATTTGTTAATCCTATCTTCACCATATAACTCTGCCATCACCTTTGATCCTTCCATCCCTCTTTTTAGGGGCGTTTGGGGTATGGCCATTCTAACTTTTTCAAATTGACCGTTCTGCCACTAATGTGGGGTAGGGAAATGAATGGAACTATTTGATGTTCTGGAGAGGCTGGGCCCTCTAGGTTTCAGGACTTATCTGGACTTGGGACCCATCTGGAGGTTGTAGGTTTCTGGAAAGTCACTGTAGTGCATGAATTCTTGTAGAATCTTATATATTGCCCTAGGTGTTCTTTAGGATTGGCTGGAATAGTCCTGGCTGGGGTTTGGCAGATTACAATAGGTAGCAATGTCTAACTGAAGTTTTGTAAGAGTAACCTCCAGAGTAGCCTCTCGACTGTATTTGAACTCTCTCTGTCACTAATACTTTATTAGTTTCACTTCTTTTCCCCCTTTTGATCAGGATGGATTTGTTGATCCCACAGTGCCAGGGCCAGGTTCATCCCTGGGAGTCTTCTCCCACATCATCAGGGAGACTTTCACCCCTGGATGTCAGGTCCCACATAGGGGGGAAGACAATTATTTCACTTGCAGAGCTGGGCTTAGAGAGAGTGAGTCCACATCTAAGCAACAATAGAGGTCCTCCAGAAGTAGCTCTTAGACCTGCCTATGGGTAGTCTAAGCATCTCTGCTACCTACATAAGCTTCACAAGAGTAAGCATCAGGATTGAGGGCACATTCACACAATTTTTGACTCTTGTTTCTAGGTCTGATTATTTTTCTTTCATATTTTTCATAAAACTTTGAACTGCACAAGATTTCTTTGGTTGCTCAACAATAGATTCTGACTCTAAAATCCATGCCACCTCTTAAAGGGGAAGGAAGAGGTGGGAAAAAAAGAGAGAGAGAGAGGAGAAGGAAGGAGGAGAGAAGAAGGGGAGGGGAGAAGAAAGGAAGAAAAGGAGTAGAGCGTGGGTGCTCTGGTTTACTAGCTGCCAGAATGCAATATACCAGAAATGGAACAGCTTTTAAAAAGGGGAATTTGATAAGTTACAGTTTTACAGTTCTAAGGTTGAGAAAATGTCCCAATTAAAACAAGTCTATAGAAATGTCCAATTTAAGGCATCCAGGAAAAGTTACCTTGATTCAAGAAGGCCGATGACGTTCAATGTTTCTCTCTCGGCTGGAAGGGCACGTGGCAAACATGGTGGCAACTGCTGGCTTTCTTGTGGCTCTACAAAAGGGACTCTTTCCAAAATGTTTCCTCTTTTAAAGGATTCCAGTAAGCAACTCCACCTTCAATGGGTTTAGATTAGAAATCATCTAATCAAAAGTTACCACCCATAATTGGGTGGGACACATCTCCGTGGGAACAATCAAAATGCTCCCACCCAGCAATATTGAAATGAGGATTAAAGGACATGGCTTTTCTGGGGTCCACCATAGATTCAGATCAGCACAGTGGGTATGAAAGGGGAAGCAATAAAAGGAGGAAGAGTGGAAAGAGGGAAAAGAAGAAGGGAGAAGGAGAGGGGAAAGAATGGGACCAGACAACTGTGGTTCATTTTGTCAAAACAGGTGAACTATAAATAAAATATAAAATATTCAAAAGTGAACCCATAGATATTTATATGATGGAAAATCTTAGTCCTGAAGAGCTAAAAAAAAATATGCAATCACCGATTAGGACATAAATCCTTAGTTTTAAACTTCTCAGTGTTAGACAATTTATGTACAGGTTTTAAATGTATTTAAACTAGATTTACTATTGGATGATACACATGGATTTTCTTAAGTAATTTTAAATTCTTGTCTCTCAGCCTTATTGAACGATATTTGATGGAGAAGAGAAATTTTAATTGGGGAGAAGGACATACTGATGGTGACTTTGCAAGGTCCTCGTTTCTGGGAATTGAGCACATGCTTGTTAAAACAGGAAGGGAAAGGAAATGGCGAAGTTTGCCCCTGTGGCCATTTACATCTGTCTGGTTTGCATCTGTTTTAGGTTTAGTATCCTGTACAGTTCTTCTTAGTAACTGCTTCAAGTATCTGGTAAAACTAGTAGAGACATTTATTTAAATAAATTCAGATGACAGAATTCCCACTTCCCAAGTTTTGTTGGCTATGTTTATTGTGACATGTCCTGTTTCAGGCACCTGGACATTAATGTTCTCACTCTAAGGATATAATGGTGAAAAGAGAGTAATATAAATAAAAGGCTTTGTTTTAGCTCTACACTTCACTAGTTTAATGAAGTTGAGGGAAACAGGAATAACTGGTGTGTTGAGGATCAATGATTTCATATTAAAGCTTTATGATCTTGAAGATAATAGATTCTGTTTGAATGCAAAGCCATCATTATCACTGGTAACATTTCCAAATATCTTGCCAACATATTTCTGATTCAGACTATTAAATTTCATATTAAAATGATGCTAAAAAGATATTCATTAAAAACATTGGGTAATGCTCATTCTGACTTTTTCATGTTGAGAAGGGGTGTCCACCCTAAAGGAAAGGGGGATGAAATTAATTGATAATTTTGGAGCGGTTGGTCTCTCTGAGTTTCATGATTTATCTGACCTAGGAACCCTCTGGGAATTATATGTTTCAGCAAGGCAAACCTAGTGCATGAAATCTTTACAGAGACTCAGTTTGAGCCCTAGGTGTTCTTAAGAGTCAACAGAAGTGATAGGGGTTTAGCAGGCTATGGCAATTAGCCCTATCTAAATGAAGCTTGCATAAAAGTAGCTTCAGAATATACAACTATGTGATGATATTGTGAGTTATTGATTATATATCAAGAATGGAATGCTCATATGTTAAGAATGTTTGTGTTTGTATGTTGTGATGTTTGAAAAAAAAAAAGAATAGCCTCTTGACTCCATTCTATCTCTCTTGGCCACTGACACCTTATTTTATTATACTTCTTTTCCTCCTTTTGGTCAGGAGATTGGGAGAAGGATTAAAGGAGACAAAGGAGGTATAACAGAAAATGGGATTTAACAAATGAGTGTGACTGCTAAATCACTATATTAATATTCCTTCTAGCGCACAGTGTTTTGGAACAGCTAGAAGGAAAGATGTGAGATGGTGGAATGGTAGCCCATGACAAACTCTGGGATCTGTTCTGTAACTACTTGTGGAAGTGTGCTAGAAAATTATTGCTTTTTTCGTCCTTTGCTTTGTATATATGTTATATTTTACAATACAAAACATTTAAAAAAATCTAGCTGAACAAAGAAAAAAAAACTGGCAAAGTTTGAGAAACAATGACTACATTTAGAAAATTCCACATAACCATCACATTTTGGGGTACCTTTTCAGTTGATAAGGACAAAGTTGGGATGTAATAATAACAGTAGTAGTTGAAATTTGATTGAGGGTGGAGCATTTCTTAGGTATGTATCTGCTTTGAATATATTTATTAAATTATATAATAGTCACCAAAACATATTGCAATAAATACTGTTGTATTCCTATTTTATCACTAAGTAATCAACAAAACAAAAATTTCACAGAATCTTCTGATACATACAAAGAGAACAGCATGCATCTGAACATGAGGATGCATCATTGTTAATCTATGTCCCAGTATGGTGATATTGAAAAGTATTTAGTAAACACAGAAGGAAATAAAGTTTTTAAAGTTGAGCTTATCATTGATCTTATTTACCCTTTTAAAATTAACTTCTGTTTTTCTTTTCATTCCTTCACGAAGAAAAGGGCTAAAATAGTGGTCAGCACTCTACTAGCATTTGGCTAGTGACAATGGACTATTTATTTGGTTTCAAATAAGATGGCCTACTGTGGCTGTCAGTAAAATAGGGGCTTAACATACCACAATGACCACACAGCAGGTCACAGAAAAGCACTGGGGGTTGTGTGTAATTAAATTTGTGAAACTGATCCAGAACAGCACTTTTGTATTTACAGGAGCACTATAATAAATCTTTTGCAAACTAGAAAGTCTATTTTTTTTTTTTTTGGTGTGAAAGACTTCTAGAAAGTCTATTTTTAATCTGAATTATCTCTTAACATGTCTGTTCTTAAGTTTGAACTTTTGTGTACATGTAGTTTTCTTAAAGCAGGATGCTTCTGGAATTTATGGAAACTTAGGTAAATGTAGCATAATAATCCAACATAATACTCGTCCATTTATTTGTTCACTGAAAACTCTGAAATGATAGCACATAGCAACAACCACTGTATTGGGTTAAGTGTGTGCTGGTTTGAGGCTGTTGTGTACCCCAGCAAAGCCATGTCCTTTTTCCTGGTCCAATCTTGTGGGGACAGATTTATTGTTTGGGTGGGATCTTTTTGATTAAGTTGTTTCCATGGAGACCCACTCACAACTGGTTGGGACCTTTGATTAGACGGTGTGCCAGTTTGAAACTGTTGTGTACTCCAGAAAAGCCATGTTCTTTAATCTCCATTCAATATTGTTGGGTGGTTTTATCCAGGGTATGGACATATAAGTAAAAAATATGAATAAAAAATAAATAATAGGGGGGAGAAGAGATAAAATAAATTGGGTAGATTGAATTACTAGTGGTCAAGGAGAGGTAGGGGTAAGGGGTATGGGATGTGTGTGTTCTTCTTTTTTTATTTCTTTTATTGGAGTGATGCAAATGTTCTAAATATGGTCATGGTGATGAATACACAATTATGTGATGGTAATTGTGTGCCATTGATTGTATACCATGTATGAACTGTATGTGTGTAGATTTGTCAATAAAAATATTTTTCTAATAATAATAAAAAATGTATTAGCAAAGTCCCTTGAGAGATGGAGAAAAAATATGGAACTATTAAGCTTTACCACCAGGAAAACCCCTGATACTGTCTCAAATATTAGGGACTCCCAAGTTTATAGGCCAAGCCTTTGATCTTGAAGCTTTCTCTTGTGAAGTTTATTTATGTAGTGGAGAAGCTAAGCCTACCTATAGTTATGCCTAAGAGTTACTTCCAGAGGACCGCTTTTGTTGCTCAGATGTGGCTTCTCTGTCTCTAAGCCCAATTCTGCAAGTAAAATCATTACCCTTCCCTTACATGGGACATGACATCTAGCGGTAAAAGTCCCCCTGACAATATGAAATATGACTCCCAAGGATGAGCCTGGCTCTGGCACTGTGTGATCAACAATGCCTTCTTGACCAAAAGGGGGAAAAGAATTGTAACATAATAAGGTATCAGTGGCTGAGAGAGTTCAAATGGAGTAGAGAGGAAACTCTGAAGGCTATTCTTATACAAGCTAGATATTATTATTTCCATAATTTGCCAACCCCCAACCAAAGCATTCCTGCCAACACTAAAGAACACCCAGGGTTCTAAGTGAATTCTACAAAAGTTCCATGCACTATGATTACTTTCCAGAAACCTAAAACCTCCAGATGGGTTCCTAGGCCATATAAGTCCTGAAACCCAGAAGGGACAGCCTCTTCAGAACATCAGCTAGTCTATCCCCTATCCCACATTATCACAGCCCTTTCCAACATTAAATAGTTAGAATGCGCTAGCTCAAATAGCCCAAAAGACAGGGGGAAAGAGCAAATGGGAAGGAGGAGTTATAGTAAAGACAGGACTTAACAAATGAGTATGACTGCTGAATCATTATATTGATATTTCTTTTTAGTCTCCATTGTCTTGGAACTGCCGGAAGGAAAAACCTAAACTTGTGGGACTGTAATCCATATCAAACTCTGAAATCTGTTCTGTAACTACTTGTTACAATGTATTTTGAAATTTATTGCTTTTATGTAAATAAGGTACATTTCACAATAAAAAATGTTAAAAAATGAAAAATATTTTTGGGTGGGATCTTTTTGAGTAAGTTGTTCCCATGGAGATTTGACCAACCCAATTTATTTGGATGCCTTAGTTTGGATATTTTTATGGGCTTAGAACTGTAAACTTATAACTTAATAAATCTCCTTTATAAAAGCCAACCCATTTCTGGTATATTGCATTCTGGCAGTATTAGTAAACTAAAACAAGAGAGTTGACAATTAATAAGCCCATTAATGCCCATTAATGCCATTCAAGTGCTCAAATGAGGTTGGGTTGAATTCCAGATTGTGTAATATTCTTTTGGGGGGGGGGGAAGTAAAAAAATGAAATAAGCACTCTTTTGGTCTATAAGCAAGCTATCCAATGACTTCTTGAAGGTGGTGCCACGAATGATCCTTTGGGAATCTCCTACTCCTATATCCTTAATCACACAAAAGATGTGATGAATTTGTGTTATCACAGAATGTCAAAGTTAATAAGGTGAACTGAAAAAGTCTTGGGGAGCTGAATGCTCTGAGGGCCCTAGGCTGAATCTACAGGTAGAGTCTCTCAGCTTCATATCCTGAAAGATCCTTCTGCCCTCGCGTCTTCTCTGCCTCACTTCCTTTTTCAGAGGAAGAAACAGTGCGGCTGAAATTGGAACCAGGCCTTTTGATTCACAAACTACTCAGCTGATTTGCTGAATGTCTTTGCTTTTCCTCTTTCTTAGGTAGGAAAGCTGAATAGAACGGACATATTTTAAGGTTTGAGGGAGGTATTTTGCTTCCTTTTAGAAGGTGTAGAGGCAACCGATGATGGGACATATGGTAAAAAGAACTTCTGTAAGGTAGTTGCCCGAACTGCCCCGCTCCGCGCTCAGGAATTTTGCAAACCTAACAATCTTTGACCAAATTTGAAAGACCCACCGCCTGCCTCAAACTCAGCCCTACGACTTCCGGAGGAGTAGGCTGGTGGGAGGTAGAAACTACAGATCCCAGCAGCTCTCTCTCGGCTCTCTCGCTCTCTTTTTTTTGTTTTTGTTTTTGTTGTGCACAATAGAGTCTCCCATTGCATTCTGGGGAGTGTAGTTTCATAACTGTAACAGGCTAGCCTTTAGGCTT
>PVIY010036748.1:0-25188 GCA_004026745.1 Myrmecophaga tridactyla | reverse complement strand
CTTTGGTCGAGAAGGTTCTCTCAATCCCTTGATGTTAATTCTCAGCTCATTCTAGGGTTTTTTTCCGTCCCTTGATGCTGAATCTCAGCTCATTCCAGGATCTCTGTCCCATGTTGCCAGGAAGGTACACATCTCTGGGAGTCATGTCCCACGCAGAGAGGGGAAGGGTGGTGAGACTGCTCATCATGTTGGCTGGAGAGAGAGAGGGCCTCATACTTTTGTTAATTAATTCTGTAGGTAAGGTCAAATGTAAAAAATTTTTTTAACTTGGGAGTATACAACAGTGCTTTAGCAGATCTCTTGTTAATAAGAGAATCATTCATAGGTTAGACTAGGACATGTTTGATCTGTGTTCTTGAGCAGAACGGTTAAGGATCCTATCCCTGTGGGTCTGAAGCTGGAGGCTAGAAACCATTGTGCAGTTTCAGCATCAAAGTCAGAAGTTTTGTACTTCCCTGGTTTTACAATTTCTTAAATTGTAGTATGTCTATCTAAAGAAATACTACGTAACCTTTACTAGGATTTTAAAAATGTTTATTGACATTGAAAAATAATCATAATATAATGTTGAACCAAAAATGCATAGTCCAGAATAGCATGCATTTTATTGAATTGCATCTTGAAGGACATATATCAAAAGCTACTCTAGCTGTTTTTATGTATATGCATTTTGTTTTACTTTTTTTAAACTTTTTTAAAAGCAGCTTTGTTGATATATAATTCACACATCTGTGTTACTTCTACGTATCTTTTGTTAGGTTGAGTCAGAGGTATTACATAGTAATTATTTTTTACTATGGTAAAAAGGCCCTTGAAAAAGTTACATTTTCTAATCTAACATAGGAAATGTTGTAAATTATTTATAATAAAAAACTTTCTATTTAAAACATTTCAGAGTTTTTAAAATAAAAGATATATATTTTTTAAAACAGCCTCAAAACAATTTTTTCTCATTGTTTTCACCTATTCCTTAACGGTAGGGAAGACACAAGGAAAGAAACTATTCTGCAAATATAATGAATAAAAATAAATGAATGCTATTACATATCACTCCTCTATTCAAAAACCTTTGGTGTCTTACCATACTTTTGGGACATCTTCATCTTCTAAACCCATCCACAATCTGTTTCTAATTCTAACATGTCATTGATTAATTATTTGGCTTGTTCTTTTCATAAATGCGTATTTACCAGGTACTTTCCTTGTTTTCTTCATCTCTTAAATTCCATAGCCTTTCCTGCAGTTTAAAATGCTCCATACATGGCTGCCTCCCTGCCTGTAGAGTTTCTCATGCCTGGAAGTTCATTTATTCAACATCTACCAACCACCCTTTAAGGCACACTACTGCACCACAGTTTTCTCAAATATTCCAAGTATCTTTCTTCCATTTGAGGTAATTCAATTTTATGTTATCTTTTTTATGACAGAACATAAGCTGTGCTGTTTCAGCTTCTGGATTAAGGACGGCTGGGAGATAACTCTAATAGTGATACCAGTCCTCAATTGGGGATGGGGTTTTTATCTGCTCTTGCTGCCTCTATGGTAATTCCTTCCCACCTTATTGGTTTAGAGGGGTCAATATATGCTTAACTGAGAAAAATTAACAACTGGGTTTAAGATGTGACAGCATGGTGAGTTCTAATCCCAAGGCAATATTTTCAAATGAGTTTAAAATCATTTAAATGCATTTCTCAAAGTAGGTTCCTATGTGTTCTTCACAGAGCTTGTTGGAATTTTATACTTCACCCCAATATTTTGAAATAAGTTCTATAGATAAAACCACAAAAAGACCACATGTGCTTCATTTATTACCTCTTTTTTATCTGTCTTCTGATAGTTTTCTTCCTGACTGTATTTGTGTGGCACCTTTAGCCTCTACTTCTCTCCTCACTTTCTGTGCTCACCCAAATTCCACTAAATCTTATAAATTAGCTGAAGACCCAGCTACCTCACTATTACTTCCTAATTAAATTTAGTCTGTGGATGTTTTTCTCTTTGGATCTATGCAAATATTTTAGACACTGTCTGTGTACATATTACACACGTGATTTGTCTCAGATTCATAGGGTTTCATCTTTTTAAAACTTTAGTCTGGCTAGAATCTAATTTTTTCAAGAGCAAGTTGCACTGGTGGCGGGATGACCATGGATTCAGAATCTGGTTTGGTTTGTGGCTTTGCCATTTTCCAGCTTGGACAATTTATTTAATCCCTCTGAGATACACTTTACTGTTAAATGAAAGTAGCAATCTCTTCACTATGTGTGGGGGTGACTAAATGAGATCATATATATGTATAGTTCCTGTAAGTGTTCTATAAAGCACTTTTCCTGTACTAGATAGGAAAGTTTAGATTATACTGTTGTAAAAGCAATCTCAGTCTTTTAACACAGAAGTTTATTTCTTGGACTCCAGTGTGGGTTGGCAGGGAGACTGTGCTCATTGGGGTTACTTGATCAAGGGCCCATGGAGATGGAAACTTCATATTTCCAAGTGCCTCCATGATCACAGAAGCAGTGGGGAGAGGAATGCTGAATCACGCATTAGCTCTTAAAACTTCAGCCTGGAAGTAATATACTTCCCTTCTGCTCACATTCCACTGGCCAAAAAAACTGTGTCATGGTCACACTTAACTTCAAAAGGGGAGGAAAGTATAATCACCATGTACTCTGAAAGCAGAGTTAGAAATATTTGGTGAACAGCATTATTAGGTGATGATAAATTCGTCACAGTGCTAATAGTACTATACATGGAATAAATTCCCAATGAAGAAATGCTTGTTAAATGACTACGGATGTGTTTAGGAATAAATTACATATTATGGTTAAAGGCTTCTTTGTTTGAATAGATTTATAAAACCATGAAAGGTTTCTTTTTTATGGAAAGGTGGAAAATTGTCATTACCTTTATTTGGTAGGCTTTTCAGTTTTTAATGCTGTGAAGCATTGCCACCCTACTACAGTATCAATGCACTTTAAAGTGGGGACATTCCTGATCATCTTGTCCAGGTTCTTACACAAATTCTCTCCATATTTCCCCAAAATGGTTATTTAGTCCCTGCATTAGCACCTCTGTTGACTAACTAGGCAAAAAGTTTGGCAAGAATATATCTTACTGAAAAAATTAAATTTAAGTAGAATCTTCTGTGCAGTTTTGAGATTTACAGATTTGTAATTCTATGTTGTAAAGTATTTTGAATTTGGACTATGCTCATAAATCAGGCCATGGTGCTGACATTTGGAAGCACAAAGGACATTATGAAAAAAATAAAAAAGATTGATGCTTTCTAGTCTCAACCTGTAGGTGACTTGCTGCTTTAATGAGATTGTTCTGTTTTTAGGCCTAGGCATTGTCCCGCCTTGGTGAATACTGGGGCATAATGTTGCAATTTAGTCAGGAGAGCACCAGGTGGTACCTAATGTCATCACTGAAGATGCCGTTACTATGGCATCCAGAACCCTATTCCAGCTCTGTGCTTTCGCCATCTTTCTCTGTTCTCACAGAGGGACAGAAGCTGCTGCAAACCAGATTTTAATATTTTAAGCATAGCTAGGAGCTTTTGTTCTCTATCAGGATCGATGCTCTTTTCCATTGTTCTTTTTTTGTCAAGCTGTCTCACTGTAGCAAATTCAAAGCTTCCTTTTGTGTCAATAGATTGATTCTTGGATAGAATATTTTTAAAGTATTACCTTTGTAACATAACGGTTGAGTCACAGTAAAAGAATGAATCTCTGAGCAACATTAGCTAAAAGAACGCTGTTGGCCTTCCTGTGCATTGTGGAGGCTAAGTGGTAAAGCAATGACTTCCTTGTTTCTAAGAACCTCAAAATATATGGCTGTTTACTTGGTCCTCCAAATCCTGAAGGACAAACTTCTGCATGACAAATATTTAAGGAGGAATTTCTTCACAACAAAGCTTTATGATAAGATTCTTCTTAATTAACCTCTAGCAAACTTTATGGGGATAATTCAGTGATGAAGTGTGATATCTTAGTATGACCTTTAAGAAAGGGGAAATGGAGTTCTGAGTCTTCAGGATCAGCATTTTCAAAACACGTTCTTCAATGATGTTATTAAACATTATAACAACAAATGATATCATTGAGAAATGCTGAGATAAACCAAATTAAACAGAGTTTCACTGCAAAATTCATAAGAACCTTAGAATATTAATGCACAATGTTAATTTTCAAGAGTTGACTAAATTATGCAGCATTTTTCAATCTTATTTCACTATGAAACTCTCTGTTTTTTTTTTTTTTTAACACAGTATTTTAATGGTCTCATGTTTCCCAGAACAGATTTTGGGAAGTGCTGCCCTAAATTCATCCTTTGAATCAAGCTTTTACTGTCATATGAGCTATTTACGTGAAGCATTTTGTGCTTAAGTAAGTAATGTATATATGATCAAATGAAGGCATAGTTATTATAAATAACAAATCTGAATAATTGTCAAACAGGCTACATCATGATTTTCTGTGTCCTTGAAAGGACTGACTGATGGCAGTTGTAGCTGCAGCTGCCAGAGGATTAGCAGAAAGTTGGACCTCTGACTGCTCGAGCGCAATTGAGCAAGTCCCAATGTGAAGAACCCATGCTCCCATCCATGTGAAAAGTAGATGAGGAACAGCTGTGCGCATAGCAGTATGTTGGGCTCACACATGATATATGCAGTCATGCCCTCAGTTTGCTTAGATTCTTATTGGAAAAGGCAGTCTTACCCATATGAAAAGTAAACTAAAATATAATTACATACTGAATTAAGCTTTAAATGTGTTGTAAGGGCAAACTGTTGTAAGATTTCAGAGGAGGGAGAGATTAATGGATTGGTTGGTAAATCTTGAGTAGTAGATAAGACTTTGGCTAACTGAAGAAAAACTAACATCTGGAGAAGTTAAGTTGGATTATGAATTCAGTATTCCTTTTTTTTTGTATGCTGTATGGTGGGGGTCACATTTCATTCTTTTGAGTGAATGTGAGTGTCCGCTTATTGCAGCACCATTTGTTGAATTTTTGTTTGTTTGTTTTTTCAGTTGTTTGTTTGCCTGTCTGGGAAGGGCATGGATTGGGAATCAAACCTGGGTCTCTTGCATGGCAGGCAAGAATTCTACCACTGAACTACCCTTGCACCCCTCAGAATTCCTTTTATATCTCACAGAAAACTGTTCTCCCCACTTATCTTATGATTATTTGAGATATGACATATAGAATTATAGAGTATGCCTAAAAACAATCTGGATGTTTTCATATGACACCCTCATCTCTTATAATTCACAAAATATTTGCTTTGTCTAAAAGATAGCATATGTTCTCATTCCTTAAAAGAATGAGAGAAAGGCAGGGGGAAAAAGGCTACAGTATGGGAGAAACTTGGTGTTGTGGTCAGGGACATGTGTCAACTTGGCCAAGTTGTGGTACCTGTTTGTCTGGTTGGGTAAGTGCTGGCCTGTCTGTTGCAATGAGGACATTTCATAGAATTAAATCATGATCATGTCAGCTGCATCCACAGCTGATTCCATTTGTAATCCGCCAAAGGGGAGTGTGTTCTGCAATGAGTGATGCTTAATGTAATCACGGGAAGCCTTTTAAGGAGGATTCAGAAGAGACAGGCTCTATTCCTGCTTCAGCTGGTGAGCCTCTCCTGCGGAGTTCATCCAGACCCTCCATCGGAGTTGCTGGCTTCACAGCCTGCCCTGCGGATTTTGGATCTGCATTCCTGTGGTCACTTGAGACACTTTTATAGATTTTATATTTGCGAGTGTTCCCTTTTGATTCTGTTTCTTTAGAGAACCCTGACTAATACACTTGGCTATTTGATTTAAAACCGTTTCGAAGTCTCTTTAAAAATAATCTATTTTAAATAAAAAATAAAAAACAGCAAAAATAATCTATTTCAGCAGGTTTTCTGTTTCTTAACCACAGCAAAAGAAGAATCAATGTTATTTCAATCCATATGGATTAAGAAAATAATTTATTGTTTCTTTATTACATAATTAATTGTTCATGGCACAAAAAATAGAAAATAAAAATAAAAGAAAACATTGAAACATAAATTTAAAAACTTCTAAGCTCAAAGATAAAAGACACACAAAAAATATGCTGTATTTATGATATATAATATAATTATATAGTATAATATAATATTGTATATTATATAGTATAATGTTATACTATATAATATATAAAAGATTATATATATATATCTATATTTGGTCTATAACTACAAATAATTACAAAAATGGGATCATACATTGAAACCTGATGTTTTCACACAACAGTATTGGTCCACTTTAATATATCTCTATTTTTGAACTGTGTTATGTTGACCCAATCCCCTATTGTTGGACTTTTAAATTGTTTCTTTTGTAGATTTAACCAAATGCCGATTTGAAAATAAATGATCCGTATCACTGACCAAAACTGAGTTCTTAAAATAAAAACCACCCAAGATGTAAAAAGCATAATTGCTATTTTTTTATTACTAACTAGTATTGAGGCTATATTATAACTTTATTGGCAATGAGGCAGGCCAACGTGATACACTGAAAGTTTCTCAAATTATGGCTTACTTGTTTCTCAACTGTGCTTTGAAGTCAAAACAAAACAATCCAAACCTGTGAATTAGGATACTTTATGTTTAATCTAGTTTAGAAAAAGTAATATTTCTTTATCTTTAATTTCCCTATCTGGAGGGAAATTGGGCCTTGGAAGTCAAGGATTGTCAGTCTAGCTTCCTTGGGCACTTAAAACATTCTGATTGCACCTGCATTTCAGTTTTGGTGAAGTCAGTCACACGCAGAGAACCTCTGACTGTTTTTGTTGTTACATGCCATCTGTGCTAGAAAGAGAGGAAGAGAGAGAGGCTGAGAGAATACACAAGTATAGCAGTGGTTCTCAACTCTTGGTGTACAGTAAAAGCAACTGGGAAACTTTAACAAATATCGCTCCCCTGCCTTCTTTTCCTTTAGGAGATTCTGATTTAATTGGTTTGAGGTGGGATCTGGGCATCAGCACTTAAAAGACTTTCCAGGTGATTCTAATGGCCAGGTTAAGACCTATAGATGTAGAGAAACCAACCATATGTTTTAGCTCTATTGGAATAAAAAGCTTTTTTACCTCGGGCCACTGTAAAGATACTTTTGTGAGATTTATCACTAATAATTTTTTAGTACTCTGAAATTCAATTTATGCAAAGATATATGAGATAAAAGAAATGACTTTAATCTTCCATTCCCACAGCTGCCCAGCCAGCCTCTCCTGAGAGTTTGTGAGGACCTTCATTGGAGTCGCCAGCCTATGGCCTGCTCTACAGACCTTGGACTCTACATTCCCACGTGAGACACTTTTATGAATTTTATATCTACAGATATCTCCTGCTGATTCTGTTTCTCTAGAGAACCTTAGCTAATACAACTACTCATCTTGTAAGTTACTCCATTTGTCCTAAAATTTCCTCTTTGTTACCCCCTGAGGGAAGATTAAAGCAAATGTTTAATTGCATTAACACTTTGCAAAGTGGAGCTCTCTTTCTCAGAGAACCAGGGTTTATACTTGAATTTCTTCTGATCAGTATATTTATCAGTGCCTTGAAAAAAACGCACAAAAGAATATTTATCAGATTTGTAGATAACGTTAGCGGGGGTAGGATGGAGATATGGGCAAAGGCTTATTCTAGTGCCTTGGGGGCCCTATTGGAGCCTGAGATGAAAGGGAATATATGTGTCTCTATATACACTTGTCAAAATAACTGCTCATATTTTAAACAAAGTAGAAAAAGTTAATAAAAAAAAGCTCTACAATAAAAGCATGAAATTATATGTAAAACATATATAAATATATATACCTATATATGTGTAAACACACACACACACACATGCACACATACATGTATATATACCTGCGTTGTCCCATTGCCGGCCATTTCACACACCATTGCCCACCTCATGAATACACTAGGCTGGGGTGAGGGGCTTGATGGCCATGCTGGCGTGGGATCCTTGGGATTTTTGGAAATGTATGTTTCTCTTATGCAATAACCTAGGGTCACAAAACAAACCAACAAGCAAGAATAGTCCGTCTTTATTGAAAATTTAGTTATTTTGTTTATCATGTTTTTTTTTCATTAATTTGTATTTTTAAAAATATTGTGTTAAAATATTATTAGTTCTGGTTGCTAAGAGTTTTGGTGCCCCTTAAATTTTGTGCTTGAGATCCAGGTCTTGCTTGCCTCACTTGCTCAGCTCACCCTAATACCCTACTGGGTTATTGAATAAAGATTTATTTAAAAATTAGTGAGCTAGAATTGAGTGTAAACTAACAAGATGAAACCTATTTTGGATAAAAGTAAATCAGAAGGGGGAAAAGAAGTATAACTAATAAAGTGTCAGTGGCAGAGAGAGTTCAAATAGAGTTGAGAGGCTACTCTGGAGGTTGCTCTTACGTGAGCCTCCGTTAGACCTTGCTACCTCTCATAACCTGCCAAACCCCAACCAGGACCATTCCAGCCAATCCTAGAGAACACCTAGAGCAATATATAAGATTCCATGTACTAGTGTAACTTTCCAGAAACCTACATCCTTCTGATGGGTCCCTGGACCAGTTAAATCCTGAAACCTAGCCCAGCTTCTCCAGAACATCAATAATTCCATCTCTCTACCCCATATTAATGACAGATCCTTCCAACATGAAAAAGTTAGAATGGCCATAGCCCAACATGCTGGTTTGAAAGCATGTATGTATCCTAGAAAAGCCATGTTTTAATTCTAATCCCATTTGTAAAGGCAGCCATTTCTTCTAATCTCTATTCAGTACTGAATGTTTGAAACTGTAATTAGATCATTTCCCTGGAGATATGATTTAATCAAGAGTGGTTGTTTAAACTGGATTAGGTGGAGGCATGTCTCCACCCATTTGGGTGGGTCTTGATTAGTTTCTGAAGTCCTACAAAAGAGGAAACATTTTGGAGAATGAGAGAAATTCGGAGAGAACAGAGAATGCTGTAGTACCACGAAGCAGAGTCCACCAGCCAGCGACCTTTGGAGATGAAGAATGAAAATGCCTCCCAGAGAGCTTCATGAAACAGGAAGCCAGGAGAGAAAGCTAGCTGGTGACGCCATGTTTGCCATATGCCTTTCCACCCAAGAGAGAAACTATGACTATGTTTGCCATATGCCTTTCCAGATGACAGAAAAACCCTGACTGTGTTCACCATGTGCCTTCTCAGAGAGAGACCCTGAACTTCATCGGCCTTCTTGAACCAAGGTATTTTTCCCTGGATGCCTTTGATGGGACATTTCTATAGACTTGCTTTAATTGGTACATTTTCTCAGCCTTAGAACTGTAAACTAGCAACTTATTAAATCCCCCTTTTTAAAAGCCATTCCATTTCTGGTATATTGCATTCTGGCAGCTAGCAAACTAGAACACCCAAATACCCCTAAAGAGAGGGATAGAAAAATGAAAGGTGATGGTGGAGTTATACAGAGAAGATAGGATTTAACAATGAATATGATTACTGAATCATTAAATTGATATCTCGCTTAGTCTCCAGTATCTTACAGCAGCTAGAAGTAAAAATCTAAAATTGTGGAATTGTAACCCATGTCAAACTCTGAAATATGTTCTATAACTAATTGTGGTGCTATGCTTTGAAATGTATTGCTTTTTTGGTATATATTTCCTTTTTCACACACAAAAAAAGAAAAAAGTGAAAAAAAAGTAAATCAGAAAATTAACTTCATAAATTTAGGATTTAGCCTCAGTTCACAAATGAAAGCATTAGGAAATTTAATTGACTGTAGGCTCACCATATGCTACCAACGTCACATAGTTATAAAAACACTAATGCGGTTAGATCTGCAAAGACTATGGAATTACAATGACAATCTTATTCTGCATTTGTCAGACCACTGGAGAATTTCTAGGTTCTGCATTTAAAGGTAGACTTTGCCTACACAGAGCATACTCAGGGGCTAAAAAAGATGAGGGAATCTGGAAATTTTGTCATATGAAGAATAATAGAAGCAAAAGGGAAGAATTAGTTTTGGGAAGAGATTAAAAGCGCTGGGGACATGACACCTCTCTTCAGATGAAGTGGTTCTCAACTCTGCCTGCACATTAGAATCACTTGGGGAGCTTTAAAAAATCTATATGCTCAAGCTACATTCCAAAGAGAGGGTAAGAATTCTGTTGGTGGGACCTAGGCATTAGTAGTTTTTAAAACTCTCCAGATTAGTCTGAGGAACAGTGGGTCAAAGTAAGATTTTTAGAAAAAAAGCTTTTAATTTTTTTGGTTCTATATTTGGATATTTAAAAATAATTATTTTATTGTATATATCACCCTTATATATATATCTATATATATTTCATTATTAACCAGGTGAAACTGTTAGATGGCCAAAAACACATGTTTCATATGTGGGGATCCTTTATTGTGAAATATATCTTCCATTTGGGTCCACAGATATGTAGGTATTTGGAGAAACTCTTCTACTTTATTCCACAAGGCCTTACCTCATCAGTGGGAGCCCTCAGGACTAAACATCTGGTGGGAATAATTTTTGAGGTTCCAGATGGAAAAGTACATTCTCTGTTAGACCCTTCTAATTCTCTTTCTCCATCTCGCCTGATAATTTAACCCTGTCTCCACTGGAGACAGGATCTTTATATTCTGTAGGTAAGATTTCCAGAAGACAACTGATTCTTTTAGTAGATCTCCTCTCCTTTATTATGCTAAAGAGTTGGTAATGCATGGCAGTGCTGTTAGCATGCATTGTAGATGTAACTAACTTCATTGAAATGTTGCTAAGAGTGGAAATTTTGGGTGTATATATGTTACTGGAATGAAAATTTAAAAACTACAACTACAACCATAGGACTGTACTGCACAGTGACCTCTTGTGTAAACTATGGGCTATAGTTAATAGTATAAATATAATAAGTGTTTCAACAATTGTGACAAAGGTATAACACTAAGGCAAAGTGTTAATAATACTTTGCATGGTTTTTCAGTAAATCTAAAATGTATGTATTAAAAAATTAAAAATGGATATAATAATAGCCACTAAATACTTTAAGAATTGAGATGATGTGCCAAGTAGTTCACACACATTAGGTACTCTAAAATACTATTGTCTTTCTTCTCCTTAAATGATTCAGGGAAAGAAATTAGGAACAATAAACAACAACACCTATGAGATGTTTATCATTGACAGTCACTGTGATGGTTAGGTCCTGGTGTCAACTTGGCCAAGTGATGATGCCTAGTTGTCTGGTCAGGCAAGCACTGGCCTGACTGTTGCAAGGATATTTCATGGCTGGTTGATAAACCAGAAAGCTGATGTGTGAAATAGTCAGTCAGTTGATTACATCTGTGGTTGATGACATTTGTGATCAACTAAGGCATGTCTCCCACCAATGATATAATCCAATCAATTTGGAGAATTTAAGGAGAAAGATTTTTTTCACTGTTTCCTCAGCCAGCAAGCCTCTCCTGTGGAGTTTGTCCAGTACCTTCATCAGAGTTGCCAGCTTCACAGCCTGCCCTATGGATTTTGGACTCTTGGTTGTGTGAGACACCTTTATAAATCTCATTTTTACAGATACCGATATCTCTTATTGGTTCTGTTTCTCTAAAGAACTCTGACTAATACAGTCACTTAGACAAAGGCAGTAGACATTCTAGAGAAAAGCATGAACAATCTTCCTTATGATTTTGGGTATTCACCATAAGCCAAAGAAATTAATGTGGGATTTAAGAATCATGGGCTTTAGATAGGCTATGAACAAAGAACATTTTGACTATCAGTGTAGAATATCTGAGCACACATTTGTTTTGCATTATAGGAATGCATTTCTTTATTTTCTCTACTAAATTAATCTTGCCACCCTTGGACCGATTGAGGAATTGTGTTTTTTTTTTCTTGACTTTTTTTTAAATTGTGAAATATATATATGCAGAAAAGCAATAATTTTCAAAGTAAGTTGTAACAAGTAGTTAAACAGATTTCAGAGTTTGGTATGGGTTACAGTCCCACAATTTTAGTTTTTTCCTTCTGGCTTCTCCAAGATATTGGAGACTTAAAAAAATATCAATATAATGATTCAGCAGTCATACTCATTTGTTAAATCTTATCTTCTCTATTATAACTCCTCCTTCTCCTTTGATCTTTCTCCCAATCTTTAGGGATTTTTTTGGACTATGCCCATTCTAACATTTTTTATTTTGGAAAGAGCTGTCAATTACATGGCATAGGGGGATGGAACTAGCTGATGTTCTAGAGAAGCTGGCCCCTCTGGGTTTTAGGACTTATCTGGCTTAAGAAACTATCTGGAGGTTGGAGGTTTCTGGTAAGTAATCATAGTATGGAACTTTTGTAGAATCTCAGATAGAGCCCTAAGTGTTCTTTAGGGTTGGTAGGAAATGTTTTAGTTGGGGTTTGGCAAACCATGGTAAATGGCAATATCTAGTTGAAGCTTGCATAAGAGTAGCCTCAGAATAGCATTTCCACTCTATTTGAGCTCTCCCAGGACTAATACCCTATTTTGTTACAATTCTTTCTCCCAATTTGGTCAGGTTGGCATTGCCAAGTCCATGGTGCCAGGACCAGTCTCATTCCTGGGATTCACATCCCATGTTGCCAGGGAGACTTTGACCCCTGGATGTCATGTCCCAAGTAGTGGGCAGGGTTGATTTTACTTGCAGTGTTGGGGTTAGAGTGAGAGAGAAGCCACATCTGAGCAACAAAAGAAGTCCTCTGGAAGGAACTCTTAGACACAACTATAGGTAGGCTTACCTTCTCCATTATATAAATAAGCTTCACAAGAGCAAACTTCAAGATCAAGGGCTTGGCCTATTGACTTGGAAGTCCCTAATAGTTGAGAGAGACAGTATCAGGGGTTTCCCCTGTGGTAAATCTTAACAGTTACACAATCTTTTCTCCCATTGTACAAGGGACATGCACACATGCTCTGGGATGATCTGGGCATTACATTAAGCTATACAGAATTACAAGCCCTTATTCCCATTCTGGCATCCATGTGTTTGGGTTGTTTAGATGATCTATCCAGATGGGTTGAGTTAGATTATGTGCTACAGAAAATTTAGGTTTTGGACAAAACAAACGTTTCTTCTTTTGGTCTCATTGGGTAGGTGAAATTCTAAAATACAGACAATGTCCTCCTTACCCCTATATTCTGATCTAATAAGCCCAGACCTGATCAGCTTGGTTCTTATCTCTAATTGAAGCCTAATCTCTTTTTCAGTTTCTTTAGCAGTTGTTGTATGTGGAAATGCTGACTTTCAGACCTGTAGAATTCCTACTCTGAGTCACACAGGTACCTAAAATTCCAGGGAAATACCAGATTATACATACATAGCTCAACCTCTCAAAATCTAGAAATAACAATTATAACTCCGGACTAAATATGACTGCTATAAGAGCTAACAATTTAGGCCCCAATTTTCTTATAAGTATTTTCTAAAGAGACCATACAATATCTGTTCTTTTGTCTCTGGCTTATTTTGCATCACATAATGTCCCCCAGGTTCATTAACCTCGTTGTATGCCTCATGCCTTCATTCCTTCCTGTATCTGCACAATATTTGGTCATATGTATACACCAACATTCTACTTCACAATCAGTGTATCCTTTAGCTACCTCCATCCATTAGGCGTCATGTATAATATTCAAAGTCAACAATCCATGTCTCTCATTTTCCTCACTTAGTTGCATAGTCATCACTCTCAATTTTAGACAATTTTCATTTCTCCCAAGAGAAAAATAACTGATAAACACACCCTCACCAAATAGAAAATCCTAACATCCCCTTAAATCTTGTCACCCCCACCAATTATTTATCCCTGGTATCACTGGGGTACTGCTGATGTCTTCTTGTTGAATATAGACCATAGCCTGCAATTATAGTTTCTCCCTTATGCCCTACTATTATTTACTCTTTGTATAAGAGTCGTACCTTGGAAGTAGTTCATGCAAGAATTTATTTATATTTGAGTGTTAATCAATAGAATACATGACTCTATAAACCCCTTTCACTCATGTTCACCTTCAATATGAAAATATTACTTATAGACCCACTAATGAACTGCCTTCACTTCTATCCATTTTAAATATTTAAATTCAACCTCAGTAGCTAACTGTTCACCCATCTCTAGCTTTTGTATATCTTTAGGTCTCCTATATTATGTATTTTAAGCCTATAAAGTCTACTTTACCAAGGTCATAAAAGCAAAATCATATAGTATACTTTTGTGTCTGGCTTATTTCATTCAGCATTATGTCTTCAAAGTTTATCCACGTTGTCATGATTCAGGACCTCATTTCATTTCACTGCTGCATAATATTCCATTGTTTATCCACTTGTCTGTTGATGGACACTTGGATTGTTTTCATCTTTTGGCAGTTGTGAATAATGCTGCTATGAACATAAGTGTGCAAATGTCTGTTTGTGTCACTACTTTCAGCTCTTCTGGGTGTATACCGAGTAGTGATACTGCTGGGTCATAGGGCAACTCGATACTTAGTTTTCTAAGGAAACGCCAAATTGTCTTTCATAATGGCTGTACCATTATACATTCCCACCAGCACAGCATAAGTGTTGCAATTCCTCCACATCCTTTCCAACATTTGTAATTTCCTGTTTGTTTAACAGCAGCCATTCTTATAGGTATGAGGTGGTATCTGATTGTAGCCTTGATCTG
This sequence comes from Myrmecophaga tridactyla, assembly GCA_004026745.1. Lineage (NCBI taxonomy): Eukaryota > Metazoa > Chordata > Mammalia > Pilosa > Myrmecophagidae > Myrmecophaga > Myrmecophaga tridactyla. The sequence goes on along the minus strand of PVIY010036748.1, from coordinate 10,471 downwards.
CATTTCCTTTATAGCTAATGAAAATGAGCATCTCTTCATGTGATTTGTAGCCATCTGTATTTGCTCTTTAGAAAAAGTATTCATAGTATTACCCTATTTTATAATTGGGTTATTTGTTCTTTTGTTGCTGAGTTGTAGGATCTCAAACAGACGTTTGATACACCAGATATCAAACCTGAATCTGATGCGTGATTTCCAAGTATTTTCTCCTGTAGAGTTGGCTGCCTCTTCACCTTTTTGACAAAGTCTTTTGAGGCTCAGAAGCTTTTGATATTGAGGAGTTCCCATTTATCTATTTTTTTCTCTTTCATTGCTTGTGCTTTGGGTGTAAATTTTAGGACGCTACCTCCTATTACTAGGTCTTGAAAACATTTCCCTATATTTTCTTCTAGGAGTTCCATGGTACTGGTTCTGATATTTAAGTGTTTGATCCACTTTGAGATAATTTTTGTATAGGGTGTGAAGTAAGGATCCTCTTTCATTCTTTTGGCTGTTAATATCCAGTTCTCTCATGCCCATTTATTGAAAAGACTGTTTTGTCCCACTTCTGTGGATTTAGGGGCCTTGTTGAAGATCAGTTGACCATAGATTTGGTGTTCTATTTCCACACTTCTGATTCAATTCTGTTGGTCAGTACTTTTATCTTTGTGATAGTACCATGCTATTTTGACCACTGTGGCTTTATAATAAGCTTTGAAATCAGGAAATGTTAATCCACTCACTTCATTCTTCTTTTTTAAAGGATATTTTTAGCTATTCGAATTTTCTTTTCCTTCCAAATGGATTTGGTAACTAGCTTTTTCCAAATCTTCAAAGTAGGTTGGAATTTTGATTGGTATCGCATTTAATCTGTAGAGTAATTTGTAGATTTGACATCTTAATTACATTTAACCTTTCCTATCCATGAGCAGGGAGCATCTTTCCACCTATTTAGATCTTTGATTTCTTTTAGCAATGTTATGTAGTTTTCTGGGTATAGGTCCTTTAAATCCATAATTGAGTTTATTCATAGATATTTGATTCTTTTAATTGCTATTTTGAATAGAATTTTTTCCTTAATTGTCTCCTCAGTTAGGTCATTGCTTGTGTATAGAAATATTACTGATTTTTGCACATTAATATTATATACCACCACTCTGCTGAATTTGTTTATTAGCTCAAGAAGCTTTATCATATATTTCTCAGGATTTTGAAATAATGAAAGTTTTACTTCTTCGTTTCTGATTTAGATACCTTTTATTTCTTTTTCCTGCCTGATTGCTCTAGCTAGAACTTCTAGTATAATGTTGAATAATTGTGGTGACAGAGGGTTTCCTTGTCTCATTCCTGATCTTAACAGGAATGCTTTCAGTGTCTCTTCATTGAGTACAATGTTGGCTATCAGCTTTTCATTTATGCACTATATCATATTGAGGAAGTTTCCTTCAATTCCTACCTTTTGAAATATTTTTATCAGAAAGGGATGCTGAATTGTGTGGACTGCTTTTTCAGCAGGACAAGATAATCATGTGATTTTTCCCTTTTGATTTGTTGATGTGCTAGATTTACATGGATTTTCTTGATTTGAGCCACTCATACATTCCTTGTATAAACCCCACTTGATTGTGGTATATAATTCTTGTAATGCGTCATTAGATTGTATTTGCTAATATTTTGAGGGAATTTTTGTATCTATATTCATTAGGGAGATTGGCCTATAGTTTTCCTTTCTTATAGCATCTTTACCCAGTTTTGGTATTAAAGTGATGTTGGTAGCACAAGATGAGTTAGATAGTGTTCCTCTTTACTTAATTTTTTGAAAGAGTTTGAGTAGGATTGGTGTTAGTTTTTTTTGGAATGTTTGATAAAATTCCCCTGTGAAGCCATATGGCCCTAGGCTTTTTGTAGGAAGATTTTTGATGACTGATTAAATCTTTTTACCTGTGATTCATTGATTGAAAGCCTCTATTTCTTCTCAAGTCATGTAGCTTGTTCCTGTGTTTCTAGGAATTTATCCATTTCCTCTAAGTTGTCTGGTTTGCTGGTGTATAATTGTTCATGGTATCCTCTTATGATTGTTTTTACTTCTTCAGGGTCTATGGTAGTGACCACCCTCTCATTTCTGATTTTGTTTATTTGTATCCTCTGTCTTTTCTTTGTCAGCATAGCTTGGGGTCTATCAATTTTATTGATTTGATCAAATAACCAACTTTTGGTTTTATTGATTCTTTCTATTGTTCTTTTGTTCTCCATTTCACTTAATTCTGCTTTAATCTTTGTTATTTGTCTTCTATTTGCTCTGGGATTAGTTTGCTATTATTTCTCTAGTACCTTGAGGTCAGCAGTTAAGTCTTCAATTTTTGCTTTCTTCTTTTCGAATATAGGTATTTAAGGTAATAAATTTCCCTCTCAGTACTGCTTTTACAGTTCTGATATGTGGTATTCTCATTTTCATTTGTGTCCATATATTTGCCAGTTTCTCTGGTGATTTCTTCTTTGACCCACGGTTTGTTTGAATGCTTTATTTAGTCTCCATGTATTTGTGAAAGTGGTTATTGATTTCCAACTTCATTCCATTTTGATCAGAGAAAGTGCTTTGAAAATTTCCATGTTTTAAAGTTTATAAGGACCTGTTTTGTGCCCCTGCATATGATCTATCCTGGAGAATGTCCCATGAGAACTAGAGAAGAATGTATATCTGGTGTTTGGGGATGTAATGATCTATATATGTCTATTAGTCCTAATTTGTTTATCACATTAAGTTCTGCATTTCCTTGTTGATCCTCTGTTTGGTTGTTCTTTCTATAGAGGAGAGTAGCATATTGAAATCCCGCACTAAATTATTGTAAAAAATCTGTCATTCCCTTCATTTTGCCAATATTTGCCTTGTGTACTTTGGAGCCCCTTGATTTGGAGTGTAAACATTTATGATTGTTATTTCTTCTTGGCGAATTGTCCCTTTTATTAACATGTCATGTCCTTCTTTGTCTCTTACCACAGCTTTACATTTAAAGTCTATTTTGTCTGATATTAGTATAGCTACTCCTGCTTTCTTTTGGTTACAATGTGCATGGTACATCTTTTCCTATCCTTTCACTTTAAATCTATTTGTATCCTTGGGTTTAAGATGAGTCTCTTGCAAGCACCATGTAGATGGATCATATTTCTTGGTCCATTCTGCCAATCTGTATCTTTGAGTTGGTGAGTTTGGTCCATTAACTTTCAAAGTTATTACTGTAAAGCCATTTCTTGAATCTACCATCTTATCCTTTGGATTTTATTTGTGAAATCTATATATTATTTTCCCTCTTTCTCTTTTTACCTTTTAAGCTACCCTTACTGGAACTCTTTGGTTCTGTGCCCTCCTTTAGACTTCTACCTCCTGTCTGTTTTCTTTTCAGGTGACAGAACTCCCTTTTGTATTTTTTGTAGGGCCAGTCTCTTATTGACAAATTCTCTCTTCCTTTGTTTGTCTGTGAAAATTTTAAACTCTTACTCAGTTTTTGAAGGACAGTTTGGCTGAATATAGTACTCTTGACTGGAAGTCTTTCTCTTTCAGGATGTTGAATACTTCATACCACTTCCTTCTAGCCTCCATGATTGAATAGTCTGAATTCAGTCTTACGTGATTTCCCTTGTATGTGGTGACTTGCTTTTCTCTTGCTGCTTTCAGGAATTTCTGCTTCTTTTCAAAATTTAACAGACTGATTAGTATGTCTCTTGGAGTGGGCCTATTTGTATTTATTCTATTAGGAGTTCATTGGGCTTCTTTGATTTGCATATTTATGTCTTTTATAAGGGTTGGGAAGTTTTCCCCCATTATCTCCTCAACTAATTTTCCTAGTCTGTTACTTTCTTTTCTCCTTCTGTGACACTGATGTCCTTAGATTTGTGCCCTTCATGTTGGTCCATCATTTCTCTGAGATCCAATTCAAGTTTCTCTATCTTTTTGTCATTTGTTCCTTTGTAGGTTCAAATTCAATTGTCCTGTTCTCCAGTTTGCTTATTCTTTCTTTTGCCTTTTCAAATCTGTTGTTGTGGGTCTCTAGTATATTTTTTATTTGGTTTGGAGTAACTTTTATCTCTGTGATATCTACTGATTTTCTTATACTTTCAAATTCTTCTATATGTTCTCCTAGTGTCTTTTTGATATCCTTTATGTCATTAGGCAACCCTTTGAATCTATTTAATAGAGTTGTATGAACATCTTTGATTAGTTGTTCCAATGTCTGTGTCTCTTCCAGGGTTTTAATTTGGTCATTATACTGGGCTATATCTGCCTGCATCTTCATATGCTTTGTAATTTTCTTTTGCCTATAAGGCATGTAAATATCTTGATAAGTTTTCTTTGGAAGTTTATTTCCCTCAGTTATCTAATGTTTTGTATTTATGGGATGGTTGTGTGTCATGGCATAGGGCTAGGTGTGGAGTGGGGGGCTCTTTGCTGGTGCCTGGGGTCAGGGAGTGCAGGATGCAGTGTCAGGGTGGGAGGCACGGGGTGGGTGGAGGCAGGGTGTGGCATGGGCCAGCCTAGAGTGCAGGGGCAGGGTGTGGTGTTTGGGACAAGGAGGCAGGGAACCGTGGGAGGCTGATCACGGGAGTTGTGCAGGTGTGTGGGCATAGTGCACAGAGGTAATGTGATGTGGGGGTCTTGGGGGACAGGGTGTGGGTGTCAGTGGATTGGGGTATGGGGGTTGGGGCACTGGGGTCAGAGGTTAGGTGCCTGGGCTGCAGGGGTTCTAAGGTCATGGGTGTGTGGGTGAGCAGTGTGTTGGGGCTGGGTGGGTCTTGGGTACATGTATGTTCAGGGCCTGGTGGGGTGGGGTGTGGATTTGTGCACGTGCGGGGGAGGGCAGGTGCATGCATGGTAGGGCATTGGGGACAGGGATGTGTACATACATGGTTGTGTGGGCAAGGAGGGTGGGGCATGGGTGTGTGCATGAGTGGGGCATGGTGGGAATCGTTTTTACATTGAGTAATAAAACGTGATATATTGAGCCCCCAAATTTATTATTCATATTAAAGAAAAAATTCTTCAAATAGTCTTACACAATTATCTTTTAAATTTAAAGAAGCGTTTTTTTCTTGTTATCATGATATTTAAATCAATGATTGGAAATGAGCACATAGCATCTGCCAGCAAATGTGTGCTTTCCCAGGTTGGAGGTGGAGAAGCCTAGGTTGGAGGTAGAAGGGAGATGGGGAATGGAGACATAACTATATCCCTAGGAAGAGGAAGGCATTAAAAAAAAATAATCTTGAAAAATTTAATAAATAATTAGTGCCAAGTAGAAGTTCCATAGAAATCCAGACAAGGTAATTTACTTAAGGAGGAAAACAGCCCACAGACTGAAAAAGGTAGTGAATATCTGGCATATTAATCCATTTATCCAAGAAAGTATTTTTGAGTGACTATTATGTCACATAGATTTAAAAACTGAAGAAGCTAATGTGAGGGAATTGAAAAACATTCATGTTTATTGTAGGAAGAAGAGAAGATAAAGTGAAATATCCTATTTGGTTTATAAATGAAACTCATGTTATATCTAAAATTTTTTTCTAATTATTATAAAAATTACCTCATTAAAGATGAATCAATATAAATAAATGAGAATCTTCTTTAACCATCCAACTCCATTTTCCAAGGTCCCCGTTTGTGCCTATTTTCTCCAATTTTATACAAACCCAGCAAAAGGTAGATGTGTCTCACACACACACACACACACACATACACACACAAAACTATGTCTTCATAAAAATGGCCTTAGGTTATAGTAATTGCTTTGCAAATCATGTTATTTCTGTATGCTAGCATCTTAGAAGGATTGCTAGGACAAAGGAAGTAAAATTTTAAAATTTCATTGATGTGGTGGATTGAATTATGTACCTGATTTAGACATGTTCTTGATCTTAATCTGCATTGCTGTGTGTGAATGTGGTTTAGACTTTAGCTAGATTACTGGGGGTCCTTTATAAGTAGAATGAAATTGAGATAGAGAGAAAGCCATGGGAGGAGCTAGAAGCTGGAAGTCAATTGAATTAGAAGAGAAAGGACAGGGCATCTCCATGTGATAAGAAAGCCAGGAATCCAAGGATTGCCTGCCAGACAATACCTTCTAATCCCAGGAGGAAGCAAATCTTTTAGTCTCTGAAGCCATGAGCCAATAAATACCCGTTAAGCCAAAACCAGTTTGTAGTATTAGTCATAGCAACCTGGAAAACTAAGACAATGGACAAATTGCTTTTCCATAGGTTATATTAGTTTATAGGATGAGATTCCAGGTTGCCCAACACTCAACTAACACTGGATGCTATGTTTTAAAATCTCCTCATTTCTGATGCGTAAATATTATTTTCCTATGGTTATTTTAATTGTAGCCCCCTTATATTTGTAGACCATCTGTGTTTCTTTTTCAGAGAGTTGTGGTAAATCTCACCACTTTGTTTTTTAGGTCTCTGACACGGCAGAGCACTATTTTCCAGTCTAGAATCAAAACCAAATAGCCTGGTATGATTGATGTTTCCACTGGTTCTCTGAACTTACATTTTATCCTCCTGCACTGGAGAAACTAGAAAACTACCAATGAGGTTTCCAGACTCAGTTGCAGCAAGGGGACTGGCTGTGAATCAGGTTCTGTGGATTGGAAGCCCTCACCCAGTGTGGTGGAGGGAGTGGGGGTGGGGGGCAGATGGGAGGGAAAACTGGGGGTGGGGCTTATGGGAGGGGGAAGGGAGGCAGGGCAGAAGTACAGAGGAGGCTTCTTCCTGACAAGCATGCTCTGACCTGGTCAGTGCCCTACAGGTGCCTCAGCCATTTCCCTTCTAGCCTCTTGCTCTGTGTGCATGAGGCATTTTAGGCAGCAGCTGCAGTGGGACCAGAAGCTTAAGAACTCTGAATAGCAGCTAACTGGTGAGATTTGACTCAGTGGATGGAGTCTGCCTGGTTTTAGGCTCTGACCGCATGTCCTTATGCCTGAAATAGTCCTCATTTGTGCCCATTGTATGAATGTAATTATTAATAGAGTTCTCTTCATTCTAAAAAATTGCCCCTGGTTTGGATGATAAATCATACCAATGATTCTGTAAGTACCTTAATTGACTGTATTTAATCTCTTTCTGTCTGAAATGCCTAGAGTGGTTTGTTTCCTGCAAGGGGTCTTGGTATTTTGCTTAACCTTACTTTGGCAATGGTATTTAATGCCTGTAAGACATGCCATGTAGAGGTTGACTCCACTATTCAACTTTTTTTTTTTTTTTTAATGTTTACAAGAGTATCAATAAGACCCCATCCCCAAGAACAACAGGTACCTTCAATGAGCAGCTTTGGGATGAACATTTATAAATATATAACAAAAACATTTAGGTGCCATTTTGAATTTTTAAACAATATTTACCTTAATATAGCATTCAGTTCCTATCCGTCCATTCCAACCGTGGAGAGAAGCAGCAAGGAAAAGTGAAAACATGACTTGTGAATACTTTGCAGACTTAGTTTATGACATCAACACCTTGAAGGGACTTGGAGGCAGGGCTGTCCCTGAGACTGAGCAGTCAGATCAAGTTTCCTGGCACTCTCACTGGGACTGGTCTGCTCGAGATCTCCAATCCTGTCTGCATTTCTGATGAAAAGCAGTCAATAATTCAAGGTAAAGAATTTTGACAGAGATGAAGTTCATTACAAATCTCTTGTAAGTCACTTCCACTCAATGCTCATCCCTATGAACGGAAAACTTTATTTGTGCCTTAGAAAGAGGCACAAAATGCAACATTTGATTATGTCAGACAGTTTGCTTGTTTTACCAGTAGATATTTTTAAAAATAGAAAGTAAATTATTACTGCCCATCTTCATAGACTTCCCATCATTCCAATTTGCAATCATGTTGCTTCCATGGAGGATATATAGGTCCTGTGAGTGTGAAGAGGAGAAAGAGAGGAGGAGAGGAAGGGTAAAGGAATTGATGAAGAGGGGCAAGTTGCCAGAAACTCAACCATTTGAAATGATAGTCTGGATGAATTACTTGTATTGCCTCAGCTGAATTGTTTGTCTTGGAAAGAAAATCAAGGTGATTACATTCATGAGGTAGGAATTAAAATGTCATACACATTCATGGTTGTTGGAGTAGAATCTACAGAGAATATTTTCATAAACAAATAAAAAAATCACAAGAATGCATCGATTATTTTTCTCTTTATTTTTATTTCATTTTGAGGGGTATGCAGAAAGAAGTTCTAAAGCACTGTCTTGAACAGTAAATTTAAGTCTGGTAATCTCTGATGAGGACTAAATCATGTGCTACTTTAATTTTCTTAAGATTTCTCACCACTAGTTTCATCTTCATGTAGATTAAATGGTATTATGCTTTTAATGAGCCAGAAAATTCCTGCTTTTTGTTTTCCTTTATGTACATTTAATTTCTGAATTCTTTGTTCCTCTGTAGAAGGGTGTTAAAAAAAATCTCTGAACTTAATGAGTGTGCTGAGAACATGGCATGACTTGTTTTGACTCCCTGTACTAAACTCTGCTTTGGTATTCAGACCATGGTTTCTTTTCAAAAATGCTTCTCAGGTTTCAGTGATTTTCCTGAGTTTCTAGTATGTGATACTTATTTTCCGTGAAAGAGTATTCAGGTCTATTATTAAGAATTGCAGACAACACAGGAATCTACAAATACTGTAATTTATGTATATGGAATGAATCAAGAATCAGTTCTTTAGAACTGTGTGACTTAGCACTAAATGCATCTTCTCACTATATTGTAATTCTTTCCTTCCTCCTTTCATTAATTTATCCATTCATATATTTAACAGTTACTATAAGTCAGACTGATAGTTGCTAGAGTAAGTAAAAGGTAAAGCAGTATGGAAACATAACTAGAAGATCTGTAAACTTTGCTAGATAGTGTAACCACTGCCTGCTGGCAATGATGCCAGCTGAGCCCTGTTCCAGGTTTAGGAGTCTTGCTGCTAAAAGAATTTAGACAAATAAGAGGGCCCATAGGGATAAGTAGTAAAGTTTATTAAAGAGAAACAGAGAGAGTACACATTAAAGAGGTTAATGTGTCAAGGGAGGGACCTGCATTGAGTGGATTGGGTTTAGCTCATTTTTTTTAAGAAGTTGTTTTTTCTTTTTTACATGGGCAGGCACTGGGAATCGAACCTGGGTCCTTTGGCATCGCAGGCAAGCATTCCTGCCTGCTGAGCCACCGTGGCCTGCCCAGAAGTTTTGTTTGTGGCAGGTTTCCATAGTAACTTTTATGCACCAGGTGTCTTCCTTGTGCATGTTTCTACTGTGACCTTTGGACACTAGGTGTGTTTGTTCTAGGAGGAGATAGTTATTGGAGTTTGTGGTTTACTGTCACATACTCAAAATTTGTCTTTGGGCAAATGTTTAACAATCTTTATGACCCTTTGCTTTTTGTAATGAACTAAGAGTTCACTGTGGGCCCTGGATTTTACAAGTTTTTTATGGTTTGGGGAGGTTTTGGGGCTTCAGGGGAAATTTTTGTGCCATGAAGTTTGCTGCTCTGCATTAACTCTTCCAAAGTGGAATAGAAGACCAGGTACCACAATCTTGATGCCTTATTGTCTGCCTCAATAGGACAAAGAGGGATGCCCATAGACATAGTTAGTGACGCCGAAAATCTCACAAATTGAGGGAAATATGTTGGTAGAGAGAAGGCCCCAGAAACTGCATCTGAAAACAGCAATGGTTTGAAGGTGGGGGATTTGCCCTTTATGAGATTTTCTTACTACAGCAGCATACCACTGAGTATTGACTGGAACACATCTTCAGCTGTAAAGTAAAGGGTGATATTTCTCCCTCCTTTTCCCCCAACTGACTTCACTACCTTAGATTGTTCATTACTACTGACTTTGCTTGAAGGAACCTTTTGTTTTAGTTGAGGGCCCTCAAAAAGCAGACCTGAAAAAGCAGTTGGGTTTAGCTAGTTTATCTGAGAGGATCCTAGGATGACAAACAGTAGGGAGAAAAGCTGCTAGAAGGTATACTAATTGAGGTGGGTAACTGCTGTAGGCTATTGAAATTCTGTCCAGCTGGGAACACTAAAGAATTGTCCTGAGGGACAAGGAAGTTGGAGTATTTGTCTACCTTCTTGCTTCCCTCATTGGTTGAAGGTTGTTCCTTGTGTTGAATCCCCAGCACTTCTGGGCTTCTCTGCAAGTGGCCTTGAAATCTCTCATAGGTGGAGAAGCAGATAGAGAAAGGAGTTCAAAGTGAGAAGTTGTCAGTGTGTGTGGGAATTGTCTGTGACAGCTATAGGAACTCAGGCAGAGGCCAAAGGAATATGGGAGGTGTTCTAGTCTGGAAGCTGCCGGAATTCGATATACCAGTGTGCTGGTTTGAAATGATGTATGTACCCTAGAAAAGCCATGTTTTAATCATAATCCCATTTTGTAAAGGCAGCTGCTTCTTCTAATCCCTATTTAGCACTGTATGTTTGAAGCTGTAATTAGATCATCTCCCTGGAGATG
>PVIY010036747.1:0-25181 GCA_004026745.1 Myrmecophaga tridactyla | reverse complement strand
ACATGGCTACTGGAACACAGCTCTACATTTTCAGGCAGTTCCCTCCAGCCTCTCCACTACATCTTGACTAACAAGGTGATATCTACTTAATGCGTAAGAATAACCTCTAGGATAACCTCTTGACTCTGGAATCTCTCAGCCATTGACATTTTGTCTTATTTCACTCTTCCCCCTTTTGGTTGAGGTTTTCTCAATCCCTTGATGCTGAGTCTCAGCTCATTCTAGGTAAATCCTTACTTTTTATAATAGGAGGCCAATTCTTAAAATCTAAAACAGTTCAAGAAAAGTTATAAACCAAGTATTTAGAGTATGGTGCTAACTCCTAGAAGAAATTGCCTAGGAGTTAAACAGTGTAAGAAATGGATGTTATTCAGAATAACTTTGGGTATTTTTGTAACCATGAGTATGTATTATTTGATAATATTTTTTGAATTATGCATCTTGTAAAAAGGAGAGCGAGCAGGACAACTTTGTCAAAGTTGAAGGCATTTTGGTAATGTAGTACCATTTGTAGTTAACAACACTGAATTATGTATTCGAATGTGGTTAAAGGGGAAATTTTAGGTTATACACGTAAAGAATAAAAACCCATAGGACTGAAACACACAAACAGTGAACCCTAATGAAAACCACGGACTATTATTAATAGTACAATTATAATAATATTCTTTCATTAATTGCAACAAAGTTACCACACTAATGCAAAGAGTTAATAATAGGGGGGTTTGTGGAAATCATGTGTGTGCATGATTTTTCAGTAAACATATGCACCTTCTTTAGTAATAAAAAAAATTATCTTAAAAAAAAGATGAAGACAGACAGAGAATGGCCATCTGGTTCTCTGATGGAACAAATAATATATTTCACACTTGCTCAGGGCAGGACTTGACACAAATACCAGGCATGCAAGCGTGGCAGGATAATTTAGTGAAATGTGAATTCTTTGTTTGTTTTGCCTGTTTTTCCTTCCCCTTTAGAGCAGGCAAGGCTTTTAGCAGGGTTGAGGTCAAGACATCCTGTTATCAAAGGCCCTCCTGCCTTTTGTGAGAGTCTAAAGTAAACCTGGGAAAAGGTTATGCTGTGGAGGGGCTGGAGAGGGGGAGGGTTTTGGAGAAGCTCAGAAGGGGTTGCTGAGAGAGTTCTTCACGGCTGAGGGGAGGATGGGCCTGCAGGGCAAGCCCCGGGGACCATGGGGTGAGTGTCAGGACGCTGAGGAGATGCTTTTGGAGAGTGCCTGCAGAGGCCAGGTCCAAGCCCAAAGGCTCCCATATCTGAATGCTCCTATCTCAAGTGGGGCACACAGCCAAGAGTCTGAGGGGCCCGAACCTGGAGAGACAAACTTTCTCGGACCACAGGGGCCACAGCATTCACTGCTGAGACTGAGGACCAATGATGGGATGGGGGGTGTGTGTCTCAGGGAGGTTCCTCTGTGCCTTTGAAGTTTCTCTAACTGTGCACAATCCTTGTCAGAGGGGATCCCCGAGAGTGACTGATGTTGACTTTTTTTTACCAGCACTCCAGCATAAGGACTTGGAGTAGGAATTAAGTTGAGATAGAAAGAGAAGGAGAGCCCGACAGCTCTATTAAACAAGAGGTGGCCAGGGGACTGGTCTGCCTTGAACAGGGCAGAAGGGAGTCTTTTTGGGTCTTTGGGTGGGGATGGATATGAGGGGCTCCCAGGACTGGGGATGTGGTTATGGTGGGTTCCAGAGGCTTGTGTGTGTCTGGGTTACATGCCCAGTCCACAGGGCTCAAGGCAGGAGAGGGAGCATGACAGGCTCCTGCCTGGGGACCCTGTCAAAGAGTGAGACCTCAAGGAGAGGGAAGGAAATTCCTAGTGGGGCTGGGAAAAGACCTAGAGTTCACTCCTGAAGTGAGAGATTCAGGGAGGGGATCTCTTAGGGGTCTTAGAGGCCTTCAGTTTGGTTGGGGGGTGGGGGTGGGTCCTGCAGGTCCAGTGTCTCTCCACTAGCAGGGATTTCTCAGAGACCGAGAGCAATCCCATGTCCAGAGGGGATGTGGGCTCTCCCTGCTCCCTCAGCCTCCCTTTTACTGCTTACAGGTCTAGGCACCTGGGAGTCAAGGAAACCTTCGGGGTAGGTGAGAACATAAAATTCCCTAGCCTGAGCTCCTGGCTGGGACTCTGGAATGTGTGACCCACCCTGTAGAGAGACTGGCTTCCACTTGGGCACATACACAAAGGAACATGTACTTGGGTGGGAGGCTGGAGCAGCTTTTTATTCAGATAGGCATAAATCACATTTGCAAGGAAAAGGTAGGGCGCACTGGGGTGCAGGGTCAGGTCCAGAGTCCTGGGTGACTTCTCCTGGGAGGGGACAGTCCTGCTACCTCCTCTCACACAGCCTTCGGGAGACCTACTCCACCTCTGCCTCCCTGGTCCTGGCCTGATGTGGGCAACGTAGTCATGCAGGGTGTGGCTGGGAAGGCAGATGGGGTGGCTGAAGCAGGAGCAGTGGTGTGGTGAGGCCAGCATGGTGGCTGCTAGGCGGCTTCCTGAGTCCTCCCTCTCTCCCAGCCCCTTTCTTGTCCCATGGGTTGGGGCTGTAAGCCCTGATGAGGATGGTGGGGACCTCCTGGGCTCCAGGCTGGTTACTGGGCTATGGCTGTTTTGGGCTTTGTGGGCTGCTCAGTCCTGGGAAGGCAGAAGCGGTGTGAGGGACTGACTGAGGCCCCCCTTCATGCCCCTTTCTCCCACTCCCTACCCTCCTCACCTCTTGCGGCCTTTGGAACCCTTTCCTTTCTTTCCAGGCTTGCGAGTCCCCTTGTCTTTCACATAGCCCTGGACAGGGCTTTTCTGGGAGGTTGGTGGCTTGTCCAGATGCTGCATCAGCTGCTGCACCCAGGCTTCCTTAGGGTCTGCACACAGCTCTGGCTGAGAGCGCTTCTTGGGTGAGAACCTGAGGATTGGGGGTTAACAAGCCTGTCCTAGTCTTGCTCACCACGCTTGCCCCACTCGGCCCCTGGCCTGTCCCTACCCCCTGCTCCCACTCACAGGATGGCTGGGATGGAGCAACCCAAGCTCAGATCCTGCTTCCGGTAGCCCCGGACAACATGGTTGGGAATCTTCTTCTTGCTGTACGTGAGGCAACAGTCCTGCGCTCCTCCATCACTGCCTGCGGGGGGTTGGGGGTTGGGGGAAGTGGGGTGGCAGGGTCATGAGGAGCCAGGGGCCCTGACTCCAAACTTCTCCAACCTCTTGCCTCCATCCTAGGCTTCCCCCAACCCCCCTGTACCTTGAGTCCCAGGACTGCAGAGGGCCAGGAGCAGGACAAGGAGGCTCAGAGCCAGCGACTGAGGCATGACCGCGGCAGAGGGCTTGTATGAGGCCAGAGCTGTGGGTGAGGTGGATTGCTGTAAGTTGGGGGTCCGTGTGTGGGCTGGGACTGGTCTGCTCCCTTTTTATCTGGCTGGACACTTTCACTTCTGTTCTGGCAGTGACCTCTCGCAGCTGCCCCCCCTTCCCTCTTCCCCTGTCCCCTCCCTCCCCATCCCCAGCCACACTGTCTGGGCAAGAATGGGGATCTCCCTCCTTTTCCTTCCTGAGAGGCGGGTCTGTCCTGGCTCCCAGCCTCATCATTCCAATATGTCCAAACTAAAATCTCATACAGCCGATTGGGTCCCAAGTTGCCTCCTCATTATCGGTTGAATTGGTCAGAACTTTCCTTTCCATTCCCAGCCATTGCTTTGGTCCAGGCCTCCCCACCTCTCTCCCAGGACACTGTGATTGCCTCCTCACTGCACTCCGGGCTTCACACTGTCCCCCTCCTTCCAGAAGGAAAGTGTAGACCTGATTGTCTCCTCCTGCTCAAAACCTTTCGCTGTTCCCTGTGACTCTCAGGGTGAAGTCCACATTTCTCTGCCTAGCCTGGCCTGGTCCCTCTTTGCTTGTATAGCCTCATCTTCCACCACCCAAGCCTGTATATTCTAGGCACACTGTATCACCCCCGCCCCCTCCTCTGAGCACTGGCACACAGTAATTCCTCCACCCAGATTGACTTTTTCCTATTGTTTGCTGATAGAGTCCCACCGAAAGTTAAGTTCTCGAAGTCATGCCTTTACAAGGCCTTCTCTGGACTCACACAGCACCCTAGGCTTAATCCGTTTCAGCACACAGCAGGCCTTTAATAATGCAATCAAATGGCCCATACATGATTTATTTACTCATTATTCTATGAGCTTTTTGATGGCAGAGATCATACCTTGTCATCTCTGCATTTGTCTGGCCTGGTGCAAGTTGCACTTGCCAAGTTGATGATAACACTGAGAAAGGTTAAGGAGGAAGCAGGAGCTTTGTTCTCTCAGCTCATCATTTGGGTTGTGGGAATGATCTTCAGTTATCATTATTATGGGATGAAGGGGATTACTAAGGGTCTCATCTGGCTGCGTCTCTTGAGATTAAGAGAAGGAACTGGTTGGTAGCACTTGCCAAAGGTTGTGAATAATGTCCCACTGAAGCTGGGCTGGATGGTTGGATATGGGAAAGGGGAAGCCTCTTGTCCTGTTCTGTCCTGGTCATGATTTGAAGGAGGGCATGGAAGACTGTGGATGCTGAGTGACAAAGCTAGGGTTCGGGGATAGTCACAGTCCCAGGGATTCAGGAGGCCAAGTGGAGACTCATCTGCCTCCTGCTGGGCTTTTTCAGGAACCCTTGGAGTAAGGTCATTCCAGGACCTAGGCTCTTCCATCTGTGGTTCCCAGAACTGGGTCTTCATGAGTTCATTTATTCAAAACATTTCTTGAGCATATACTGTATGCCAGGCACGGTTCTAGGTACCACAAATCCAGGTATGAACAATACAGCAAGGTCTTGGTCCTTATAGAGTTTATTTTCTATCAGAGGGAGAGGGGCAGATAATAAGTAAACAAAGAGCATAGTTTCATCTAGTGGTAGGTACCATTAAGAAAATAAAACAGGGCCATGTAATAAAGTGAAGCATCGGTTAGGGAAGGCCTCTTGAGCTGGTGACATTGGATCAGAATTCTAGTTCTTGACGTTGAGGAGTAAGCCAGCAGGAAGCTGCAGAAAGAGGATTCTGGGGCTGCAAGTGGCTAAAAACACGAATGGATTCCCTAAAGGATCCTGTGCTCAGGGAGTCCTAGGCTCTTTGTCCTTTCCCCAGTGTTCAACATTTGCAGGAAGAGAAGTGCATCTTACTCTTCCTGCCCCACGTGTCCTATCCAGACTGGTCCATATGACCCTACTCATGGGACAGACTTTGAGGAGGGGTCTGCCTGCAAGCTTCACCATGGGGAGCAGGGATGAGTGGCTGGGGCTGCTCAGCCTGGAGAAGTCAGCTCAGGGCAGAGCTAGGACCCTGGGAATCCTGGGTGTAGGTTCTGGTTTGTGGAATTGGAGGGCCTCCCGATTGTCCAGGAGGCAATTTTATTTTAATGTTTTAAATGTCCAGGAAACATTTAATTCTAATGTTTTCTTGTAAGACTCCTTTCACTCAGCAAAAGGTTTTTGTAATTCATCCATGTTATTGTGCTTATCAGTAGTTTGCTCCTTTTTATTGCTTAGATATTCTCCTGTTGATAACACTGGGCTATTTCCAGTTTTTAGCTATATGAATAAAGCGGCTGAGAACATTCTTGAATCGTTCTTCTTGTGAACATTTGTTTTTGCTTCTCTTGGGTAAATATCTAAGAATGGAATTACTGGGTCATAGGGTTAGTTTGATAAGAAACTCCTGACCTTTATCTAAAGTGATTGTTACAATTTCACCAGCAATGTATGAGGGTTCTCTGTGTAGTTTTAATTTGCATTTTTCTTTTTATGAATGAAGTTTGAGCATCTTTTCACATATTTAAAATTTTTATTTCTGTATCTTTTTCTGTAAACTGTCTATTCATATCTTTTACTCAATAGAAATATTGGGCTGTTGGTCTTTTTTAAAAATATTTTTATTGTCAATTCTTATCAAACATATTCTTTTTTTATTAATATTTTTTAGTATAAACAGTGAACAGACATACAAACATTCTTGGCATACAAACATTCTACACATGGTGTGCAATCAGTGGCTCATAATATCATCACATAGTTGTGTATTTATCACCATGATCATTTTTCTGAACATTTGCATCACTCCAGAAAAAGAAATAAAAAGAAAAAACTCATACATCCCATACCCCTTACCCCTCCCCAGGAAATTTACCTGTTGGTCTTTTTAAAAATCAATTTTAGGATGTGTTTGTCTAGTGGGATGATTAGCTCTTGGTCTGTGATATTGCCTGACAAATATATTTTTGAATTTGTCACTTTTCATTTGACTTTGCTCATAGTGTTTTTAGACTTGCAGACACTTTTAAATTTTTTAAAATGCAGTTTTATTGAGACAATTTATATAGTCATGTACCATATAATCATCCAAATTGCACAATCAGTGATTCACAGTATCATCATATAGCTATGCATTTGTCATCACAATCAATTTTTGAACATTTTCATTACTCCAAAAAATTGAAAACAAGAATAAAAGTAAAAATAAATGTGGAAAGGAATGCAAAACCCATAACCCCCCTTTTTTCTACTTATTTATCTGTCTGTACAAAGGGAGTTTCAATCACAATTTTTTCACAATCACATGGTAAGCTGGTTTGAAAGGATTATGTACCCTGGAAATGCCATGTTTTAATCCTGCTCCATCTTGTGGAGGCCACCATTTCTTTTAACACTTATTCAGCACTGTAGGTTGGAAAACTTGATTAGATTATCTCCACAGATATGTGACATACCCAATTGTAGGTATTAACCTTTGATTAGAGGGAGATGTAACTCTACCCATTCCAGGTAGGTCTTGATTACATTACTGGAATTGTTTAAAAGAGGAAACATTTTGGAGAAAGCTTCAAAGCCACAAGAATCACAGAGCCATGCAGCCAGAGATCTTTGGCGATGAAGAAGGAAAATGCCTCCGGTGGGGAGCTTCATGAAACAAGAAGCCTGGAGAGAAAGCTAGCAGACATAGTTTGCCATGTGCCTTTCCAGTTGAGAGAGAACCCTGAACTTCATCGACTTTTCTTGAGTGAAGGTAACCTCTTGTTGGTGCCTTAATTTGGACATTTTTATAGACTTGCTTTAATTTGGACATTTTCACGGCCTTAGAACTGTAAACTTACAACTTAATAAATTTCCCTTTTTAAAAGCCATTTCATTTCTGTTATATCGCATTCCAGCAGCTAGCAAACTAGAACGGATTTTGGTACCAGAGAAGTGGGGTGTTGCTGCAGTGTGCAAATATCAAACATGTTGGAAAGGCTTTCTAAATGGATAAGGGGAAGATTTTGGAGGATTTATGAGGAGCTTGGTAGAGAAGGCCTGGAATGCTTTGCAGAGACTGTTGGTGGAAATGGGGACTCTAAAGACATCTCTAAAGGCTCTAGACAGAAAGGAGGCATGTGTTATTGCAAACTGGAAGGATGATGACCCTTGTTTTAAAGTTGCAGAAAATTTATCAAAACTGACTGCTGGCTTTAGATGGAAGGCAGATTTTAAAAGCCATGAACTTGGATATTTAGCAGAAGAGATTTCCAAATTAAATGTGAAAAGTGCAGCCTGGTTCTTCCTTGCAGCTTTTAGCAAAATGTGACAGGAAAGAGATAAGTTGAGAACTGAACTCTTGGTTACAATGAAACCAGAAGTTGATGTTCTGGAAAATTCTGGGCTTCCAGGAAGGGAGACCCTAGAGAAAGGTGCCCCAGGTGAGGATATGGCCAAATGTGGAACCAGTCAGCTATTTCAGAGAAAGCCAGGATTGGAGATAGAGTTATTCCAGGAAGGATTTTTGGAAACTCCTCTCCTTCTGTCTGATGGACGTGATCTGAGCCTACAGCATCAAAGCCAACAAGAGTGTCGTGGAATCTGTATAAACACAGCCATTACCAGTCTGGACAAAAAGTCTCAGAAAAGGGACACAGTGAAGGTAAAATAACTTCTGAGGCAGAACTATGGAATCTAAAGTCTGAAGTCAAGAGACCTCAGGCCATGAAAATGTGGAGCTGTGTTCTAGTAGCCATGTTTCTTGAAGATGATTGTATACTGATATAGCTTTCACAATGTGACTGTGTGATTGTGAAAACCTTGTGTCTGGTGCTCCTTTTATCTACCTTATTGACAGACAAGTAAAAAACATATGGAATAAAGATGAATAATAGGGGGAACAAATGTTAAAATAAATTTAGATTGAAATGCTGGTGATCCATGAGGGGGAGGGCTGGGGGGTATGGTATGTATGTTTTTTTTCTGTTTTCTTTTTATTTCTTTTTCTGAATAGATGCAAATGTTCCAAGAAATGATCATGATGGTGAATATGCAACTATGTGATGATATTGTGAATTACTGATTATATATGTAGAATGGAATGATCAAAAGTTATGAATGTTTGCGTTTGTTAGGTGTTTTTGGTATTTAATAATAATAATAATAATAATAATAATAAAAAAGAGAAACCTCAGGCCAGGAGAGCTAACCCACCCAAGCACTTGGAGAGGGTGAGTTTGCCCTGAAGGCAGAGGGTGGGCCTTCCATCTGCTTGCAGTGGAAGAGTTGTGCTGCCTTCAGCCTTGTAGGGAGTGGAGCACATTCCTTGGGGGTTGGGGAGAACGTGGCTGCCACCACATAGAGGGGTTGAGCGTTTGCCCCAGATATGGCAGAGAGCCTGGGTGCAACCTTGATGCTTGGAGAGGATGGAGCCAAGAAAAAGGTGGTCTCCCCAATGTCCCCCAAGGTTGCATTCAGAGAGAGACAGGCCACTGAGTAGGCCCTTGGAAGAGGTGAGACTGTCTAAAGCCCCTAAATGACTCTCAGATTTTGAAATCTAATGGACTTTGCCCTGCAGGTTTTTGAAACTCCTTGGGTCTGGTGACCCCTGTGTTCCTTCCAATTTCTCCCTATGGGAATGGAACTATGTATCTGTTCTAGTGTGCTAGCTGCCAGAACGAAATATACCAGGAACAGAATGGCTTTTAAAACGGGGAATTTAATAAGTTGCTAATTTACAATTCTAAGGCTGAGATAATGTCCCAATTAAAACAAGTTTATAGAAATGTCCAATCTAAGGTATCCAGGGAAAGATACCTTGGTTCAAGAAGGCTGATGAAGTTCAGGTCTTCATCTCAAGTGAGAAGGCACACGGCGAATAGTGTCAGAGCTTCTCTCTCATCTGAAAAGACATGTGGTGAACACGGCATCATCTGCTAGCTCTCTCCTGGCTTCCTTTCACAAAGTTCCCCAGGAGGCATTTTTCTTCTTTATCTCCAAAAGTCGCTGACTGATGGACTCTGCTTCCCATGGCTATGTTGTTCTGCTCTGCTCTCTCTGAATTGCTCTCATTCTCCAAAATGTTTCCTCTTTTATAGGACTTCAGAAACTAATCAAGACCTACCCAAATGGGTGGAGACATGTCATCACCTAATCCAGTTTAACAACCACTCTCGACTAAATCACATCATCCAGGGAGATGATCTGATTACAGTTTCAAACATACAGTATTGTATAGGGATTATTCTGCCTTTATGAAATGGGATTTAGATTAAAACATGGCTTTTCTAGGGAACATACATCCGTTCAAACCAGCGCAGTATCCTGTGACTGTTCCTCCTTTGTATGATGGCAGCAAATAACTCATTCTAAGTTTTACAAGTTCAGAGTCAGAGGAGAATTTTGCCTTAGTACCGACCATGCCTGTAACAGACTTTGATGAGATTTTGTACTGGTTTTAACCTTGTATTGTATTTATATTGTTACTGAAATGGTTATGGCTTTTCTGTTATTGTGATGGAATGAATGTGTTTTGTATATGGAAAAAAACATGTCTTTTTTAGGGTCCAGAGGGTGAAATGTGCCAGTTTGAAAGGATTATGCATTCTAGCAAAGTCATGTTTTAATCCTGATCCATTTTGTGGGATTACTTTTAATCCCTATTCAGCATTGCAGGCTGGAAATTTGATTAGATTATCTCCATGAAGATGTGACATGCCCAATTGTGGGTATTAACTTTTGATTAGAGAGAGATGTGACTCCACCTGTTCCAAGTGGGTCTTGATGAGATTACTGGAATCCTTTAAAAGAGGAACATTTTGGAGAAAGCTTCAAAGCCACGAGAATCACAGAGCCATGCAGCCAGAGACCTTTGGAGATGAAGAAGGAAAATGCCTCCGGTGGGGAGCTTCATGAAACAAGAAGCCTGGAGAGAAAGCTAGCAGTCATTGCCATGTGCCCTTCCAGTTGAGAGAGAACCCTGAACTTCATCGGCTTTTCTCGAGTGAAGATAAACTCTTATTGGTGCCTTAATTTGGACATTTTCGTGGCCTTAGAACTGTAACCTTAATAAATTTCCCTTTTTAAAAGGCATTCCATTTCTGGTATATCTCATTCTGGCAGCTAACACACGGTCACACCTTAAAAGCTCTATAGTTATTCAGTTATCTTCAAGAATCAAGGCAATCGGATTACAGTCCAACAGTTTCAGATCCCCCTTGCTATTCCAATACACAAAAAACTGAAATAGGATATCCATATACTGCATAGAATAACGTCCAGAATGACCTCTCATCTCTATTTGAAATCTTTCAACCACTCAAACTTTGTTTCATTTCTATTCCTCCTTTTGGTCAAGAAGGCTCTCTCACTCCTACCATGCAGGGCCAGACTCGTCCCTTGGAGTCATGTCCCACATAGTGGGGAAAGGCAGTGAGTTCACCTGCAGAGTTGGCTTAGAGAGAAGAGGCCACATCTGAGCAACAAAAGAGTTCTCTGGGGGTGACTTTAGTCATAATCATAAGTAGACTTGGCTTCTCCTTTGCAGGAATAAGTTTCATAAGGGCAAGCCCCAAGATCGAGGGCCTGGCCCATCAAATTGCCAGTCCCCAATAATTGCAAAATTATCAGGTCTCCCCAGGTGGGGGAGTTTAACATTTCCATCTTTTCCCCCGGTCCCTCAAGGGAACTTTGCAAATACTTTTTAATCTTCTGTGCAGTTTACCTTGAGATGTATCAGGGCATTCCACCAACCTGTACAAACCAACAAGATCTCACTCCCTATTTAAGGTTCCATGTAATTATGGTGATCGAATGAGCTGACAATACCAGTTAGATTAGATAATGTGCTCCTGAACATATACATTTTGCACCAAATAAACATCTCTTCATTTGGTCTCACACAGAAGTTGAAGTTTTAAAATATAATTGATATCGTCCTTTACCTTTGAGTCTGCTTTACCTTGGTCCTACCCAGATTAGCTTCATTCATACCTCTAATTGAAGTCTGATCTCTTTTTCAATGTTTTTTAGCAGTTGCTATATGGGGTAATGCTGACTTTTATAGCTGCAGAACTCTAGTTCCGAGTCTCAGGTGTCACACAAGTACCTGGAGTTCCAGGAAAAGACCAGGTTATATACAAAGAGCTCAGCATCTCAGAATTTAGAAATAACAGTTACCACTCTGCAATAATTGTGACTGTTGTAAAAGCTTACAATCTAGGAAATTTTACAGTGGGACCCAACCTGATAACCCATGCTCTCGAATTCAGTTTTCAGAGTTTGCACATTATAGTTAGACCATATTAGTGAGGTGCAATAATATTTGTCTTTTTGTTTCTGGCTTATTTCACTCAACATAATGTCCTCAAGTTTCATTCACCTAGTTGCATGCCTCACGACTTCATTCATTCCTTCTTTCAGCTGCTCAGTAGTCCATTGTATGCAATACCACGGTTCCCCCTTCCAATCTTCAGTTGATGTACCCTTTGGTTACCTCCATCCATTACCAATGGTGAGCACTGCTGTCATAAACACCGGTGTGCAAATGTCCATTCGTGTCCCTGCTCTCACTTCCTCTCAAGTATACACCTAACTGCGGGCTTGCAGGATCATATGGCAACCCCACCCCTAGCCTCCTGTGGAGCCACCATACTGCCTTCCAGAGGGCTGCTCCTCTCTACTTCCCTACCGACAGTAAATAGGTACCTCTGACACTTCTAATTTTTAAGAGGTCGAATTAATTGTTGTTAGAAAGACCTTTCCAATTCCAAGATTATAAAGAAATTCTTCTATGCTTTCATGTGATATTTTATTGTGGTTTAAATTTTTAACACTTTAAATCTTTTATCCATTTGGAATTGACTCTGGTGACAGTGTGTAAGGATTATTGGATCATAACTTAGAATCTATGTTTAACACCAGATCAGATTTGGGGGAATGGGAGAGCACCAGCAAGAAAGAAAGAGTGTAAAACAGAAGGGAGATACTCCCTTATCAAAGGGAGTAGTTTTGTGGGAATCTGAAAACAGAGTTTCCCAAAATTTCAACATTCTCTAGACACTCCGAGTGATAGAAGGGCAGCCATGCAAAGTAGGGAGACCCCTCTAAACAACCTTTCTTCATCATTCTTGTTTGAAGTTGCTGTTTCTGACATCTAAATACAAGCTATGGGTGCTTTCTCTTTTGAATGACAATGATGTCCGACCAAATAGAAACTATAAATAAGAAGATGGAAATTACTTAAAAGAACCAAAAAAAAAAAAAAAAAAAAAAAAACTCAAAATGAAACAAAACAAAAAACACCAGATCAGGAACCTGCAGTTGTGATTTCCAGACCATGACTGGAAAATCCATCTGGTTCCTGTAGTGTTAAACCCAGCAGCAGGACCCTCAACCCAGGCTTGTCCCAGCTTGTGAGAGGATGGGGGAAACATAAGAAGATGGGGTGGGGAAGAAGACTGGGAGGGAGGCAGCCAGGACAGGGAGGGCAGGGGACAAGGTGGAGACCCGATAAAGATTGGGTCCAGGAACAGGGAGGTGCTGTTAGGGGAGGATGGGATACATAGGCAGTGAGGGTTGGAGAAGCAGATATGTTGAGATGGGGTTGGGGCTTGTTTTTCCAAGGCCTACAGAGAAGAGGGACTGGAATTTGAGTGGATTAGGGGAGAGATAATTGAGCCCTTGAGTTTTCCAACAGGTTGAGCCTCAAGCAGGATAAGATGTGCCAACTGCTGGCAAGAGGCTGGCATTCCTGAGACAGGGCTGGGCAAAAGCAAGGAGATAAGATTTCTTGGGTCTTTTACTTGGTCTGATGGGAGGTCCTGATACCAGAAAACATTTCATTCCTGGATCCCTGATCTCCCCTTCCACAACTGCCTCGCCCTCTTTGGAAGTGACTAAAGAAACAGTGAACTTTCTGTGTCTGGAGAATTCAAAGAGAAGAATGGCAGGGGACTGGGAGTGACAGGGTACGTGCAGGTGATTCCAGAGTCATATTGTATTAGACTGTTCTCACTGGTTCCCATACTTGACTGAACTTCAGAATCACTTAGGGAGCTTATTAAAAATGTAAAATCAGAGACACTACCCTAGACCATCTTAAATGGAATCACAGAATAGAGCCAAGAATTGGTACTTTTATTCAGTTCTTTAAATAATTCCAAGAATTAGGTGGGGTGGGGCTGGGTGAGCCAACTGGGTCTATTCTCCATTCCATCCCAAACTCTAGAGGGCTACAGAGCCAGTAGAAGGGAACAGAGGTGATTTAGGGGAAGATGTTGCGTGGTGTCCCCCAAACCCCTTCAGGGAGGGGACTTTTTTGCCTTGCACAGCCTGTGGGAAAAGCTATAGGAGAGATGGCAGGGAAGAGTAGGGGACTGGGTGGCTTCCTCTCCTAAAATTCCAGGCTTCTGCTCTCTCCCAAGACCATGACTGTCTGTTGTTTATACCTTCATGGGGGCCTCTTGTTTGTGTCCACAGATGGTATCCACAGTCCCCTCAGGCCACATCCTCACCGGCCTTTCCTGGATTCAGGAAGCTTTTCCTACCACTATTCTAAGCACCTACCATCTTCAGTGATAGCTTAAGGAGATATTGGGGCCTCCCTGCTTGCTCCTGGGGCTTAGAACCTGAGTTAGTAGCCTTGAAAAAAGGTGTCTGAGCCTCTGGAATGGGGTGGAGGCATGAAAGGGAAGCCCTGAGGGAGCCTGAAAGGGAGTGGAGCAAGGTATAGACTCAGTTCCCAAGAGAGCTGTTGAGAACTTGAGAAGAGTTCTTACCCATCTCTGGGATCCCAAGTCCTCCCACCCAGCCATTCCTCTGCCTCAGCTATTAGCCTGGTCTCCTCCCACCCCACCATCCAGCTTGAACTCCATGACTGGGTGTGGGGGTCTTACAGTTCTGAACCAAGCCCCTCTTAGTCCTCAGTCCAGGGAGGTTGTAGACATTGGTGGAGGGGACGTGAAGATTCAGATGGCTACTAATCTGAGATATGAGCATCCACCTAAATTCTGATCCTTCTGGGGAAAGACTCAGGCCTGGTGAACTTCTGAAAGAGTTTGGTAGTATTTGGAAATCTCTCTGGGGTGGCCGAGGTGCAGAGGAGTGCTACACTGGGGACCCCGGTGCCTAGGGGTAGGAGGTGAGGCAGGCACACCAGGGTGACTTCAGCTTTGCCCCTGGTGATGAGAGCAGACCTAACATACTCTATCACCCGACTGAGACCCTGGAGCAGGGAGAGGAGTGTGTCTAATTCTAATTCGTGCCCTACCTCATCCGGTGCCAGCCGGCCCACCATCTCATCAGGACCAGCACCTGGGTCGGCTCTGGGGTAGTGGTCCTAGGTATGGGTGTTGCAAGAGTCTGGAAATCCCCAATTTGGGAAGAGGCCACATTCCCTCTTGCCCTAGGCCCCAGGCCCATCTGCTCCTGCCTGACAGTGGAGGGGAGGGGGGGTTCCAGGGCAGCAGATGCTTCCAGCTTGGCAAGCAGGACCTGGGGAGGGGTATGGCGGGAATTTCAGCTCAGGGGCTGGGCTAGTCCCGGAACAGGGCTTGTGGTGGGCTGAGCCCTTATGGGCCTGAAGGGTCCAACAAGGGTCACAGGGCCTGGGTGCCTTGGTGTTCTGGGCTCCCAGCCGAGCATTAAGATTTCCAGGGACAAGTTACCCCATGTACTGTGTAGCTGTGACTGAGGGGCCCAGTGAGTTCTTGGGGTTACAAATGTAATGTTTGTAAGTGTTTGGTATTTGTGTGCATAGTGTGGTTACATAAATTACTCAGTGTGTTTTCTCACCTAGGGTTAGGCTAGAGTTAGGATTATGCTTAGAATAGAAAGCATCGATGGAGTGTTACAGGCTGGAGTTAGGTAAAGGTGAGCACAGGGCTGGAATCATGGTGATGTTAAAGTAGGGTTTAGAATGGGTTTTGCAACTCAAACTGGTGAGAGCTATTGTATACTGGGTTAGAATTGTGTTAGGATTGGAGTTGGACACTGCTTAGGTTTAGGATTGGGTTTTAGATTGGCCTAGGAGATAAATTCTGTGTTGTGGGCATTTTTAGGCTTCTAAAATAGTCTGGAGAGGGATTTAAACTAAATATGTTGTATGGTATTGATCTGGTTTAGATGAGAGCTTCTGGGCCATTTCCTGACTTTTCACATCTGAGGAGTATGAGTGGTCCCTGCAGCTATGATTGCTAACTAGAAAAAGGTAGTCATTCAGGTCCTGGGGAGACGGAACATCACAATTCTCTAATAAAATTTATTTGTCCATGGAAACATATTTTGGGTAACACCCCCCAGTACCTTCCTGAAGTACAGTTGGTCCAGGGGTCACACTAGAATGGCTAGTTTAGAAGTGTCTTTGGGACTAGGGTGGGAGTTGGGATTAGAATTAGGGTTGATGGAGATGGGACTGGGTTTAATGTAAAAATTTGGATCAGAGTTACATATGGTGTAAAGCCTTGTATCAGGGTCTCTGTCCTGGGGAACACAACCTGGTTCTTCATGGCATCCCAAGGAGGTCTCGGCAGGATATGTCTGGTTTGCTCTTCCCTTGGAGTCTGTCTGCTGTGTTGTAGACAGGGCCTAGGACCCTGCAGGGATGGAGACAGCAGTAAATTGGGAGCCCTGTAGACAGAGTTGTGTAGGTGAAGGATGGGGCAACTGAAGAAGGCAATGAGCATGCCCTGAATATTTCTTTAAGAGCAGACAGCCAAGCTGTTGAAGTCAGGGGCATATACATGGTCCATGACTATCCTTATTAAGGGACTAGCAACAGAACAGAAATTACAAACCTGCATTTAGAGGTCAGAGAGACAGACCTGATCTGAGGTGGTCTCGGATGCCTTATGGAGGAGAGGGGCTTTGAAGGTTGGATCTGGACTGCATTTGTGTTTGTTGATGTGTGAGGTGGGTTGTGTGTTCATGTTGCAAGTGTGTCTGTGTCTGCATATAGGTTTGTGCTTAGGTTTGCCTGAGCATGTCTGAGTCAGGGTGTTTGTCTCTGTAGGTGTGTTTTCCTGGACATGTCTCTGAGTAGTTCTCTGTATTAGTTTCCAAGTGGTTTCTTTGAACTTGTGTCTTTCTCTTTATGTACATGTGAGACTGGGTGGCTGTGTGTTCAAGTGTCTCTGTGAGATTCTGCCCTGGCTTCTTACTTTACCCTCCCCTTTTTCTCCTGATGCACTCCAGCTGCCTACTGTTTACCAAAAGGATAGGCTTCCTTCCCGCAGTCTGGATTCCCGGGGGTCAGGCTGCCTGCCCAGGGCCCTGGCCCTGCAGCCTCTGTGGCAGGCCTGACCTTGGGAATGATATACTCTGGAAATCCCCGGCATGCTCCTTGCCTGGCTCTGGACCCAGAGAAGTTATGGTGGAGGAGAGGGATAAGGCAGGGGAGAGGGTGGGAAGTTGGCAGCACCCACTCCTCCTTCTGGAAACAGAGATGTCCCTCTGGCCCCTTCCCAGGACCCCTTCCTCTCCATGCTCTCATTCAGACCAAGAATTCAGAGGCCTGGACTCATTGTCTCTGGGAATAGGAATGGGACATTTCTGCAAGCCTGGCCAGACCTTTTAGGTATCTGGTACTCCCACACCTTACTTGCCTTCACATCCATCCACCCCAGCCAAAGACAGGCCAACTTTCTTTCCCCTCCAGCAGTGGCCCAGGAAGCATTCTGGATCCTTACCCCATGATAGACTGGCTAGCAACTTGGGCAGTGAATCTAGGTGGATCCTAAAGATTTTGAGCTATCAGTAAAGCAGCAGAGGCCAGACACCCTCTTCCAAGGTACAGGAAGCAGCATCTCAATGGGGTCTCACCCCTAACTCCTTTACTTAGCATGTTTTGCCCTCCTTAGCTGTGGTACAGTGAGCAGGTAGAAAAGTGAAGTAACCATGGTCCCATCCTCAAGGATTCAGCATTTAGTAGAAGAAATGATGTTGGGGAGAAGCCATTCTCTTCCCACTGATGGTGCTCCATTGCTTGAAGTTACTTTAATAGAATGCCGAAGTGCCCTTTTGGGGAGCCTGAAGGAATGGCTCTGACAGGTCAGGGCTGTTCACCATGACATGATGTTACTTCAAAGGGCCATAGATGAACACAAGAGTTCTCAAGCAAGCACCTATCATCTACTAATTTTGGGCTAGTAAAGTTTTAGAGTTTGTGCATTGCCATGAGGCCTCTGTTTGTTCTGATTTCTCTTAGCCTTGAAGGAGGTAGAGGGTGGGGTTGTGATAGGGTTATGGGATGTGATGAGCAAGGTACCTCCCCACCCCCAACAACATCCTGCATGAATTCATAGGATATGACCCCATCTTCTCCCAGTTCTTGACTTTGCTGAGAACTCAGAATCCTGAAGGTCTGTTCCAGCTCATCTCATTGTCCCCAGCCTTGGTCTCAGAATTTTGGTCAGCAATATGAGCTCTTGCTGGGCTGGGGCAGGTAGGGTCCCATGAGGGACCATGGGAAGGATCTGCTCCACCCCAAGCCAGGATGTGTGCACACTAACCCTGGTTTCCCACCTGCCGCTGCTGTGACCCTTCTGAGTCACTTCCCTTTACTCCAGGCCTCCCTTTAGTCTCTCCCTGCCTCTTGGCTGTCTGCCCAACTCCCATCAGGCAGGGAGGATGTGCCTGCCACAAAACCGCCTTTGATCTTTGAGGATGCTTTAGGAAAACACCTAGAGAGTGTTGGCACTTGTCTATAGTCCACATTAGGGTATAATTCCCCATCCTGTAGGTACAAAGCCACCATTCAGAGCAGGGATACATCCATGCTTTTTCCCATCCTGACATTTTTGCATGCTATCTGCAGATACATAAGCCCTGCTGTCCTATCAGAGGAAGTGGGTCCAGCCACCATTATTTATTAGTTTGATGGGATGGTGCGTGAACCTGGCAACCACATTCCACAATCCCCTATGCCATGTCATAAGGTAGGCACAGCGCTTCCTGCCCTTGTTCCAGCTCTTGGCTCCAATGTGGTAGGTCTGGAGGATGATGCAGAGGTGGCACCTTCTGAGGGATACTAGGTGGCTAATACAGAAGCCCATCCCATCTGCCTAGGGTAGCCTCTTTGTCTTCTTGTTCCCAGTTTTCACTCTCAAAACTCCCTCGTCTCACACTGAACACAAAGGATGCCAATCCTTCCCTGTTTCTCCATCCAGTCCTATGCTCTTCCTCAAGCTCTGCTCCTATAGCTTTTTCTGAAATCTCTCCTGCAGTTCCAGTGATCTAAGAACACCTGCTCCACACTCATGTTAGAAACTTCAACCACTTTTTCAGCCCCACCTGGGCTCTCAGCTACTCTTTAAGGCCTAATAGAAATTTGCCATGGTAACTTCCCAGATTCCTCTCCACCTCTGGTTTCTCAGCTTTGCTCTCCATACTCACCACTCCAGCCACTGTCTCTTCCCAGTCTTCATTCACCCCTCTGGGTTTTTTCCCACATTCTCTTACATGTAGGGAAAATCTTCTGATTCACAAAGTCCTCCCTCTTTAAACCTACTTTCTACTTACCTCCAGTGAAGTGTCTGTGCTTTTAGCTATGGCCAGCTCCTCCCTGGACACCCCCATCCATTCCCTTACCTCTACACCACAACATTGCTCCAACAATTCTCCCCTTTCTCTCCTGCATCATCAGTTTCCCCCTCTGAGTTGGGTATTTTCCATCAACATCCAACTTACTATGTCTCCCATATTTTAAAAAACCCTCTCTGGATCCTACTCCCTCTCCACCTGCTGCCTCATTTCTCTGCTCCTCTGTGGAACAAAACTCCTTAAACATGATGATTACACTAGGTAACACCAACTTCTCTCCTTTCATTCTCCCTTGAAACTACTCATCAGTCCTTTATCTCCATCACTCACCTGAGTTTGTCCTTCCCACGAGAATGGAATGATCCCTATGTTGCTAAATCTAACGGTCAACTCTGAGTCCTCATCTTACCTCACTGAATGGCAACTTTTCATGCATTTGATAATTTTCTCCTTGAAATATGTTATTTTCTTGACTTCCAGCATACCACTCTCGATTTTCTTCCTATCTGACTGCAGTTACTTCTCAGTCTCCCCCACTTATTGGGTCCTTCTTTTTTTCTCCAATTCTTAACATTGGATAGTCCTAGAGTCTAGTCCATACACCCATCCTTGTTTATACTCACTCCCTGGGTGATTCAATCTCTTGGTGTTATGTACATTCAACCATCACTCCGTCCATCCATCCATCCATTTTTATCTATCACCTCTCTTCATCTGTCTGATCTCTAGCTTCGTTTTAGCTATATCTATCTATCTATCTATCTATCTATCTATCTATCTATCTGTCTGTCTGTCTGTCTGTCTGTCTGTCTGTCTGTCTGTCTATCTATTTATCTATCTATCTACCAGGACATTCCTTGAGGATAACTCAGATTGTTTTATTTGCTGTATTGAGAATAGACTATCGAGGGTAAGGCTCAGGAAGATGCAGGGGGTTAGTTATTGCAGTAGTGGTAGCAACAGAGAGGGCCAGAAGTAGTCAGAGTCTGGATTTATTTTGAAGGTAGACAGAACCTTCCTGATAAATTGATTGTGAACTGTTAGAGAAAAGTCAAGGATGACACAATGTTTTTTGCTTGAACAACTGGAAATATATAGTTGCCATTAACTGATGTGAGAATACTGGAATTGAAGAAGGGTTGATATGTGTGATTGGTTGGTGGTTTGGGGACAGGGAATCAGTTCACTTTTCTACAGTGTGAGATGTATATTGGATATCCAAACATATATGTTGATTAGACAGTTTGGATTTATGAGGCTATCTACCTCATAAGATGGTAAGCTCAACTGGGGCAAGCTCTATGTCTTGTTGAGCATTGTGTCTGGAATATAGTAAATACTCAAATATTTGAATTGTTGAATGCAAGAGTCAGCTCCAGGTAATTTTTTTTTCCTGTATACTGTATGGCAGGGGTCACATTTAATTCTTTTTCCATATAAGTATCTCCTTATTGCAGCAACATTTGCTGAATTTTTGTTTGTTTGGTTTTTTGTGTTTGTTTGTTAGTTTGGGAAATGCATGGGCAGGGATTCAAACCCTGGTCTACCAATGAACTACCATTGCACTCCCCCCAGGTCATTTTTATTATGACCCTTCTGGGGTCCTCCTCATCAGCTAAGAACTTCCTCCTGTGGCATGCTTGCCTCCCTCCCCCTCTTAGTAGTCATCATGCTGATGTAATGATTTGTTTCCCAATCCAGACTATGAATTCAATCAATATTAAAGTTATGACCATGTGCCAGTCACTCTCCTAGGACTTGGAGATATGAGACCCTATTACAATCATTTAGGCAGGATGAAAAGGTGAACTAACGGTGAGATAGTAAGAATGAGGGGTTCAAGTTAAGAGACAGCAAACTTAGGCCCATAATTAGAACTCGATGCATGGGGTGAGCAAGAAAATAGGTGCATAGTGGTACTGTTCTCTGACATTGGAAAACGGTTTGGTGGGATGGAGGATGAGTGAAAGTTTTGAATTAAATATAGTGCTTGTGGACCAAAATGAAGCTTCCCTGCTTTGCTGTTGTTTGCACAGTCTGGAGTTCAGGGAAAAAGACTAGGTCAGAGAAATGCATTTGGGATCCATCAGTACATTAATAGAAATAGAGGTTTGGGTATGGCTAAACATTTATCCCCTTTTCCCAGATAAAGAAACTGGGTCTCAGAAATGTTAAGTAACTTGACAAGTGGCAGAGCTATGATTCTAACCCTGATGATTTTCTCCCACAGTCCATCCTTGTGACTTGGACTGTAAAACCTGCATCCCCACCAAGGGTCAGATGTTTGGACTGAAAATTATGAAAACACTTGCTTGAGGATTTTGTAATATGTTCCCTGAGTTGTGGTTTTGCTGCCATTTGTTTTTGTATATCATCTTGTCCTGAAATTATTCTTTGGCCTCTTCAGCCAGAAGTTTCCTTTCAAAGGGAAGGGGATGACCCAAATCTTCTACCCTTTGTAAACTTTCTACTAAGTGGAACAATCACATCTCTGAGCTCTGGTGTTTTGCCATGACCACCTTAAGGGGTTCCAGTTTTACCTTCAAAAGAGACCAATAGCTGCCACAACCCTGTAAACAGGAGATGGAAAGTCAGAGTCCACTTGGGTTTCTTTAGGAGATCAAGGGAATATGAGAATGATGGCTACCAGTGAGAGGTCAGCCTGTGCTGCTGGACTACTGAAGCTGCCTTTGGTGGTGGATGACCCACCAAGTGAAGGTGCTGGGGGTTGGGTCCAGGATGGGCTGAACAGGAAGCAGGAAATAGTTCTAGGAATGCTGGTTTGACAAGCTACCTTAGAGTCCTTTGAAAACAGGTCCACAGGAGGAGCTTCATTTAGTCTGTGTGTAAGGACAGAAACATGTCACAGGACATTGTTTGGAGGGACTTACATTTCTCAGCAGAGCTTACAGATCTCAGCTTGTCTGTCAATCTCCCTCTTGTGTTTCGCCATTTCACCCCAGGGGTTTCAGAGGATTAAACCTAACATTTTCATTATCGATAGTATATGTTTCCCCCAAACCATAAATTATTGGACATTCTCAGAGAGAGGCAAAGGGCTTAAGTCCCACCTCCATTCTGAGCAGCTGATCTGATAGTTAGAGACTCATGTGTGGCATTAAATTCTAAATTCCTGGTCAATTTCATGGCTGGATGATGGACAGGGCACTTTCCACAACACTTAAAGTTTTCTTTTGGAAGTCAAGGTGAACAGATTTGGTGCGTCTGCAAATAGAGTGGCACAAAATGAAGAGATGGAGAGGGATCTGGAGGCTGAGCCTGCAGGCTTATCTGGTGCAGTCCTTGGTGGGGAAAAAGACAGGAGTCATTCTCTGAGGGCAAGACACTGGCAGATCCCAGAAGGGAATACAGCTGACCCAATGCAGCACAGTTGCTTACTGTAAAAGTATATTCAGGAAGGCTAGGCTGGTAAAAAGGAGGATAGTGGAGAAGGATCCCAGATGTATGTGATAGAGAAATAGGACTCAGTTGTATTGTCAGGGCCAAGCTGCTGGCAGTAACTCATAGGTATGGATATATCTAGAAAACTTCTTTAGTCTGTGGTTCTTTCTCAGAAATGTCATGCTCAACTCACTGCTTTTCTTCACACTATGGGCAGCAGAGCAAAGCTCAGAGTTTACTTATCTCTTTCCTCTAAAAACATAGTTTACAGCAGATTCCCAGATAGGAACCAGCAGAGAAGGGAGAGGGGAGCGAAATTATAAATTTTGTTTTTGACATCTATCACAACACAAAATCCTTGCCTCAAGGATAGAGCACCATGGCTCTCTTAGAAAAACTTTCCCTGCAGATTATGGGCATATATATAAGTCATCAGTTAGTGAATTTTGCCTTTGGGCCAAAACTGTACTACACCCGGCCATGACTCCTTGTCGATACTATCATCACATCCACATGGCTCATCTGGAGCCCAGGGCATGATGGGAAGCTATGATTGAATCAATTCTGACTTTATCCTCAACACAACCTAGATAAAGTGCACTCTGCTCAAGCCCGTTTATCCACAGTGCAGGGTGGGCTGAGAGGAGTTGTGTGGAATGCTGACCATCTGAAATGTGCATTTAAGCTCCTTCCTCAGGTATGGATGCCTTTTTAACGTCCCTCATGGCTTTCCTTAAGACACCACAGTGGAGAGAAGAAGGAACAAACACGTAACTCTTTGCGTAGAGATACAGGGTATATTTAGGGTGGTGTTCTGCCCCACCTGCACTTAAATGAAAACGACAATAGCAGTCCTCGTCCAGAGATGCAGCGCTTTGGGAGCTTGCAAACTCTTTGATTGCATTGGGTCAACCTGGGCAGACTATTGTTTCCTCTGAGGTAAGGATTGGGACCTATGGCAGGCTCCCTGATTGGGAGGCACAAGCCACTCGATGACAGTGCCGAGGGCAGTAGCGGAGTTGGCCCAGGACTGAGGCAGACTGGACTTGATGGGAGAGCTGCCAGAGCTGATTATTGCGGGATTGAGGGCCATGCAAGAAGGCCAGGCCCACCTGCATTTCAGTGCGTGGAGATTGGAAGTTGGGGTTTCCTGTTGTCCTCTTAGACTTAGCTCGTGCCATGGGGTCTTTGCTAGGGGTGAGATCTTTTCAACAATTTTTTTCCTGGTTTTGGCTGCTTTCTCAGCTGCAGAGAGAATGGATTCATCGTGTTCTTTGCCTTGTGTCTTGGGGTTAATACAGTGCAGAAAACGTCTCACCTTATTTCTCAAGCCAGATTCTGGAAGGCTGGGGCTCCTGTGAGCATGGGCTACTGTCACTTGCCCCTGAAAAATCTGACTATGCAGAGGCTTCCCCTGAATTTGTTGGTCCAGGAAAGACTGGGCCTGTGAAGCCTGGAGTACCATACACTGGGACGTCTCAGGAATCCTTTCTGCTTTGATGATGACACCTAGCTTGGTTTGATTGACTTGCAGGTCATTCTTTTCAGATGGTTTTCCCCCAGGGACTCCTGGAAGTAGCTCAGCAAGCTTAAACTGAGGACGATGCTGGGGACTACGCTGCTGACCGGGAGCAGCCCAAGGTAAGTTATGGCTCCTTTGCCAGGGTCCTCGGAGTGTCCTGTTCAGAAGTGTCCCTGCTGGCCTCTGGTCTTCAGCAGGGTGTCTTTTTTCTCTGATTGTGGAGAGCCCTGCATCCCCTTCTCCATAGTCCCCTGCTGTTTTGGGTTTCCCCACATCCTCTCCCTTCACTGTCAGCGAGGAAACTTTGGCTGAGTCCTTGATCTTGCTAGGGCTGTGGGGTTCAGGGCTCCAGGCTTTCTTCAGGCTGGGGTT
Organism: Myrmecophaga tridactyla; assembly: GCA_004026745.1. Lineage (NCBI taxonomy): Eukaryota > Metazoa > Chordata > Mammalia > Pilosa > Myrmecophagidae > Myrmecophaga > Myrmecophaga tridactyla. Next base: position 1,065 of record PVIY010036747.1, on the reverse strand, counting down.
GTTCACTTCTGCTTCCATCTGAACACAAAGCACCTGGGTTTCTGTCCTGTCCCCACAGGGCTGTGAGATCTTTGAGGTCCAGTGGGCAGAACCATGAGGTAGTGCTCTGGAACGCGCTTGGTTTTGGCTCTGCTGAACTGTCTTTAGCTCAATAGCCAGCTGATCTTTCAGGTGGGCCCACTGTGGGTCTGGGGCGTATGAACTGTCTGGTGGGAGGGGGAGTTCCTGGAGCAATGTTTTCCCTTGGCTGTTCAGACTCTCTTCACAAGTCTCCTTTGTGGATATGTTATCTGGGACTGCTACGATTTGTTCCCTGGACTCCCTTGCCTTTATGGGAATTCCCAGTTGTATCTCTAGGGCCTTTTTTCTCAGATGGAAATTTAGTTTGGTCAAGACGGGTGTCTGGAGCGAGTAGTTGCTAATATGCTCCCCCTGGCACTCTGGAGGCACCACCTCCATCACCCCTTCCTCCTGCACTTCAGCCTGGAACTCATGTGCACTGTCTGCAGAAGTTTCATTGGCTTCTTCAACGTCTGGCTCAGGATCTATACATTGGTCTTCACATAGGATTGCCTGAGTCTGATGTTCTGTTGGGCACACAAAAGGCTCAGGGACCATCTCTGTGATGGTACATTGACTGGCAATTGCTGGGATCATGGCCCTGGAGAGAGCCACATAATAAAGAGCAGGCAGCCCTGACAAGAAGGCCAAATATTTGTGCCGTAAAGTCGTCTCCAGTTTCTCAATCGCTACTGCAGACAAGGCTTGGGACAGCTTAGAGTGTTCAATGGTGGCATCTGATGAGGCCTGTTGTTGGCAGTCAAGGGCTATTGGTATCCAGGGCATAACGTCCTGAGGTAGGTCAGGATCAGCTGCTGCCTGCAGCTCTACAGGCTTGCTTTCTGGAATGCAGGGAAAGGAAGCCACTGTCTGCCCCCCAGGAATTCTGCAGTCCCAGGAGCTAGCCACAAGGGCAGGGAGAGTGCCCTGGAGGATCTGCCTACATTTTGAGTTGATGTGTCTGTGCAGTATTGTTTTGACCTGAGAGAGCAAGTATGGCATGGG
>PVIY010036746.1:0-25215 GCA_004026745.1 Myrmecophaga tridactyla | reverse complement strand
CAGAGAATTTTCACTACTTCGTCAGCTAGCCAGCTTCTCCTGTAGGAACTTCACCGAAGTTGCCAGCCTGTGGCCTGCCCAACACATCCCCATGGTTGTGTGAGACACTTTGATAAATCTCATATTTTACAGATATCTCTTATTGCTTCTGTTTCTCTGGAGAACCCTGAGTAATAACAGCATCAAAATGGATACTTAAATGATTGACTTGTATAGGAGTACATTATAAAACTACAATGAGATATCACTTCACAGTCACTAGGTTGGCTATTATTTTTAAAAAGCAGAAAATAACAAGTGCTGGAGTAGATGTGGGGATACTGGAACTCCAGTGCATTGCTGGTGGGTATAACAAATGGTGCAGTCACTGTGAAAAAAATAGTTTGGTGGCTCTCCAGAAGGGTGAACAGAGAGTTACCATATGACTTGACAACTCCACTTCTGAATATATACCGCAAATAATTGAAGGCAGGGACTCAGCTAGATATTTGCATGCTAACATTCATCACAGAATTATTTACAATAATTGTACAATTTTTATTGGCAGACAAAAGGTGAAAGCAATCCAAATGTTCATCAATAGATGAATGGATAAACAACATGTTGTGTATCCATACAATGGCATATTATTCAGTCATAAATAAAAAGGAATGATGAGCTGGTACCTGCCACAACATGGATGAAATTTGAAGACATCATGTTGAGTGAAATAAGCCAGATAAAAAGGACAGCTATTGTATGATTTCTCTTATATGAAATATTTAGAATAAGCAAAGTCATAGAGATAGGAAGGAGAATACCAGAGGTGGGGTATGAAGAGTGGGAAGTTTTTGCTTGATGAGTGTTAATTTCGATTGGGGATGATGAAAACAGTCTGGAAATAGATGGTTGTGAAGGTTACACAATATTGTCAATGTACTTAATGTCAGAGAATTGGCCACTTAAAAATGGTTAAAATGATTTCTATGCTATGTGTATTTTGCCACAGCAAAAAATAAAAAGTAAAGGAAAAAACAACAAAACAAAATGTGTAGGATGCTGTTTCTCTTATCAAACAGTGGAGTCGGTTTCTTCTCCCAGGACCCTCAGCTGGCCTATGACTTGCCTTGCCCAATTAGATGAGTAGAAGTGATGCCAGGCCTGTTCTAAACCTATCGAAGAGGCTTTATGGCTTTTGTTTTCACTTTGGGAAGCAGGTTGGAAAGAAGTTCCAGCTAGAATGCTGAAGGATTAACTGAAACATGGAGAGAAGTGTGGAGGAGTGTTTTAGTCTGCCAAAGCTGCCAGAATGCAACATACCAGAGATGAATTGGCTTTTAATAAAAGGGATTTATTTAGTTAAAAACGTATAGTTCTTCAGAGGAAAGGCAGCTAACTTTCAACTGAGGATCTTTCTTACGTGTGAAGGTACAGGGCGATCTCTGCTGGCCATCTCTCCAGGCCTCTAAGTTCCAACAACTTTCCCCGGGGTGATTTCTTTCTGCATCTCCAAAGGCCTGGACTGAGCTGCAAGTGCTGAGAGGAGTTATGCTGAGCTGCTTGGGCTGTGCTACCTTGAGCTCTCTCATTTAAGCACCAGCCAATTAAATCAAACATCATTCATTGCAGCAGGCACGCCTCCTAGCCGACTGCTGATGTAATTAGCAACAGATGAGCTTCACATGCCATTGGTTCATGCCCACAGCAACTAAACTAGGCCTTTACCTGGCCAAGTTGACACCTGAACCTAACTACCACAAGGAGTACTGAGGAATCATTCATGTAAGTAAGTATTCAAGAAAGGCTGGTTACTACCTTCCTCTCCCTTAGTATGAGAACATGTAAAATATTTTATATGCTTCATATTTACTGATCCAGGATCACCAGAAAGGTGTTATGCCTTTAAGTATAAATATATTGGTATCAGGGTAAAGCCATTGATAAAAAATTATCCCTGTATTCTAGCTACCATGTTCCATTAATATAAGTAGAGAAACACATTTTTTAAACTACATGAAAAAGTTACATGGAGGGAGTCAGAGACTTTGTTTCCAAATAGTAGATTTCTGAACAAGTTCTTGTAAGGAGAAAAGGCATTGAATATCTTACCTTTCTCTGTGGAATTGCTACATAGGGAAAGTATTTACTCTGGTATTTTGATGCAGTACCTTCAACAATGACATTCAAATAAAGGTAATATAGAAAGGTAATCTAGAACTGAACATACCAAGAGCTGGAAAGAAGATAATTTTCTTTCATTCTTCAGTTTTTCCTGTAAGGTTAGTACAAGTGAACCATGTGAAGAAATATTAGGAAGAGGATAACATGGGATTCAGAGTGGTCAAAGAGTTCTAGAGGAACTAATTAAATCTCAGAAAATTAAATATTTGCACAATGAACAAACTAAACAGCTAAAAGCATAAACAAAAAAAAAGTACAGAACCTGAAAATGACATTAGTTAATTTTATAACCAACACTTAAAGAAAAGTATTTTTTGCCATAACTATGTGTTTAAATAAAGTATTAATTCCATATTTTAAAAGTATAATTTTCTTTTATGCAAAATGTATTATTATTTTTAAATAAAGGAAAGGCATAACCTGCTATACCTAAAAGATTTCGCTACATGCTAAGGTATAGGAACTATCTCCATACTAGATGCATTTTTTCAAACTGAGGAGTCTGAGGGCAGTGGCAAAAGTCGCTTGCAGGTTGTGGAACCAAAGTAGACAACGTAATACACTTAAAAACACTACTTTTACATATCAGTAAACTTTAGGGAATTTGACTCCATAGGGACATCTGTGGAGAAAGACCTCCAAGAAATATTGTTAAGTGTAATAAAAAGCAAGTTGCAAAAACAATATGTAAATATGATTCCATTTATATTAAATACCTATATATGTGTGTGCATAATATGTAATATACATCATGTTAAATAAAGGCACAGAAAAAGACCTGCAAGATAGCAATGGTTAACTTTGAGGAGGGCAGTGGGACTGAGGAAGGGATGAAGAACAATTTCCAACTCTTTACCACTGAACTTGAGCATTGAACATCTGTTTATATGCTACTACTATAACCAGAATACAGGGGAAGAGCTGCTTCTTGTAGGAATGGGATAGGGAGGAACATAGAAGCAAGTTACTGTTAATGTTCTAGTTGTTAGGCTAGATAGTATGTTCAGTTGTGGTCACTGTTATTCTAAACAAAAAACAAAACAGTCCAATAAAACTAGATAGGGACAAGCAATGAGAGTGTGTCATATACCAAAGATCATGATAAATCCAATTCTGCACACCACCTCTTTGCAAGTTGAATGTGTGGGCCAAATGGTTTCCTTAATACAAACATAGAAGGGGTTGGAGAAAGAACACATAAATTATCTGGGAACATGAGGAGCATGGAATAGCATGGGATTAGAATCAAACAGATGTGAATACTACTTTCGGCTCTTCTGTCAACTAGCTGTGGACAACTTTACCTCTGAGTGCCCTGTTTCCTCATTTTAAAATAGGGACAATGCAATCTATCTCACTGGATTATTACAAAGATTAGAAACAATGTATATAAAGAGAATGACTCATAGTATGAAGTCAATGATAGCTATTATTTTTTATCAAGACAGAATCCATTTTGATGAAAACTGAATATAATTTTGAATTCCCAACTTGAAAATTAAAAAAAAATTTTCATAGAGGCCAAGGCCTCAGATGAAATTATACCATGCAAGAGAGTATTTCTGAAGAATGTGTTGTCTAATAAATATTTTATAAACAAAAAAATTAATTCTTAGAAAAGGTCATAAAAAAACAAACATTTTTTCTGATTATATATATATACATGATTATAAAGTATAAATTATTCATTTCTAAAAAATTAAAATACATGATTTTAAAATCTCACCTTCCAAAAGACAAGCACTGTTAACATTTTTAATGCATTTCCCTCCTCTCTTTTCTCAATGTATAAATTTACAGAATGAGAGAACTGTTTCAGACTGGGAAGCCTGTAGGCAAAGGAGGGGAGTTAGTTTCTTATCCTTTTCTGCCTTACTTCTTCCTCACTGTTGCTTTGGATCCTGCCAGGATTGGGGATGGGGGAAGTAGAGAGAAGCAGAGAAGAGGCAAAGGTCCTGCTTGAACGGTCTCTGTCGCAGTGTCTGGGCACTGACGGAGCGGGTGAACTGCTCCCATCCCCCACCCCCAGCCCTGCCCTCGCAGCATTTACATTTCTGTGGTGGTCACACCGATCCTCTAGGTGTTCTTCAGTGGGGTCCCTTTTCAGAGGACCTTTACTATGGGGCCTGTATTTGGTCCACGGGGAGCATATACTTTATCTTTGCCCTTTATCTACTGGAAATAGTGTTCTAGTTTGTGGTTGGTTTCCTTTTAATTCTGTTTATGGTGGCTTCATGATCCAAGTAGTTTTGTTAGTCAAAACAGTTGCTCTCCTTTAAATATTTGCACGCCGTGCAATACTTTAATTCATTTTAAATTCTGTTTAATTTATATGTAAATTGTTTTGGTTTATAATGTGAGTAAAATCCACTTTTAAATGAGAAACAATTCTAAAATATTGTTTACATATGACTCTTGTCAGGATAGCAGTAAATAAATAACTAAATATAAGCTCTTCCTGAAGTTCCTGGGGCCCATTCAAGAGTCTCATTTTCCTCCATTCCAATCCTTTGACCCCTACGGCGCACATTAAGGCGATTGCTAGGAGCAGAAATAAGGTAAAACGTTTACAAACTTTCTGGTTTCAGAAGAAGAATATAACCTTATACTGATATTGTTTTTAAGTTTCAGGTTTATTTTGTGATTTGATTAGTTTTCTACTACATTTGCCTTTGAAATCCTTTTATGCTAGATTTGTTTGCAATATTACTCCTAAATTTTTTCTCTAAGGCAGCTCAATCCTCTCCAAATATTGTTTTCTCTAATGGCCTTGAGTCGGTTACAGGAAAACCTGTAAATTAGGAGGCAGGATATGTAATCTCTAGGGAGAGTACGTGATTCTCAACCAATCCTATTTCCACTGTCCAAAGATAGAAGATAAATGCAAAGCTAAAAATAAATGCTTGATCTCATTCAGTTTGAATCAGACTCTTTTCTATTTTGAGAATGTCTGACCAAATCCATCTCTTATACTTGTATGCCTTTTAGAAGATGGCATTAAATGGGATATAAACATACTATTGGGTTTAGGAAAAGGTAGCTGGGAACAAGACAAAAGTTACAATGTGTCGCTAAGAACCCTGACTACATCACAAGTACCTCAGTGGCAAATACTAAGCACAATTAGTACAAATTACAGTACATGTCTATGTAATCTACGTATCTATAGAATCTGATCTATAAATAAAGTATATAACTGATATATAATAAAAATTAAGTAAATGGATCATCTGTAACTGACTTATCAGAACAAAGAAAGCTAAAACTTAAAAGTGCCTGCACAGAAAAAGCCAACTATATGCAAGCTGTGCTGTCTCAAAGTGTTCAGAATGACTCAGGAACTTGAAGCCACATAGATTTCCAAAAGTAAAGGACAAAGCAGCAAAAGAGAATCCCAGATTCTCTTTCCACATAGTCAGAATATTATTGGTGAGGTTGAACCAAATAACTTGAGGCTCCAAAGGAATACCTGACATAGGAGGAGTAAGGCTGAAAACATGAATATTAAGTGAGATTGCACAGACAGATATCTCAGCTCCTTCCCCTGCAGCTCTAAGAATACTGGCAGATGTGTTTATACCTATGAATCAGAATTCCTGAAGAGAGAATTCCTCTTCAGGAGGGAACAAACAGACTTAAGAAAAAAGTCCTAGAGATAAATCTGGGGAGTCTTCAATAGAAAGAAAAACAAGCTCAATACCTAACCATCTACTAGTTGACAAAACCTGTCAACCTAACACTGGGCTTTGAATTGGTTTTTAAATCTTAAATATGAATGGACAGTCATATATCACCAAACACTGAAGGATAGTCTATAACAGAAAAGGCATCAAAAGAAGGAAAAGAAAAAAGGAATTTGAAGAAACATCACTCATTTAAGTGGCAGAGAAATTATTTAAAAACTGAAGTTAATATCCTTACACAGAAAAGAGAAGGAATTGCATCCATGAAAGAAAAGAAAGCAATGTAAAGAGACAATAAAAAAGGGATTCTGGAAATATATATGTGAGGGCAGAAAAAAAATCAATACAAGGTTGGAAGATATGGTTGAGGAAATTTCCTAGAAGGTGGGAATGAAAGATGAAGAGATGGAAAATTGGAGTCAAAAGTAAAGAAGAGTAGTGGATCAATTCAGTAGGTCTCATAGAATTCCAGAGAGAAATGAGAAAATTAACAATTAGATAATACAAGAACATTTCTCAGAACTAAGGGACATAAGCACCTACCTGGTACTCAGCAAAGTGATCCAAATGATTTCAATCCTTGGTATATACCCAATAGAAATGTGTACCCAAAGACGTGTACAAGAATTTTCATAATAGAATTATTTACAATAGCTCCAAACTGCGAATTATCCAAATATCCATCAAAAGTAGAATGGATGAAGAAATTGTGTTATTGTTTATAAAATGGAATACTAAAGAGCAAAACACATTGAATAATCTAGCTATTTACAAAAAATATGAATGAATCTCAAAAATATTATATTAAACTACAAAAGTCAGACATGAGAAAAGATGTACTATATAATTCATTAATAAAATTTCAAAAACAGCAAAATCTCTTTTAATCTGTGAGGTTAAAGTCAGGTCAAGCTTATTTCTGGTGTAGAAGAAGGCAATGGTGATAGAGAAGGCATTATGAAGCTTCGGGGATGCTGGGAAAAGTCTATTTCTTGCCCTGAATAGTGGTTAAATGGGTACATCACAACTGTACACGTACCAAGTACACATGTCATTCAAATGTACGCTTAAGATGTGTGTAGTGAAAAGTAAACTATCAAACAACAAATAATGGAATATTCTATAAGACAAAATAATAATAATAATAGAAGTCAAACGTTTCTCTTTGGAGAATGGAACCTGGAAATAGACAGGAGACTGCTTTTCATTCTTAGCATTTTAAAATCATTTGACCTTTAAAACTGTGAGAAAAATTGAATTTAAATCCACCCCCAAAATAAACCCTCCAACCAACCAAAAACACAAATCACATTCAACCAGGAGTCAGGAGACCCAAGAACTTCTAGTTCCAGATGTGTCTATAACTACTTTGTGTAACCTTGGGCAAGTTAGCTAAATAATTGTCTTTTTTTTCATCTCTAATGAAGGGTCGAGACTAGCTGAATTTCCATGACTTTTCATCACCCAAAGGCCTAAATAGTAGATTTTGCCTAGCTGCTTTATACATTGTACTTGATTGTAAAATATCTCATCCATCCCTTAAAAAGTACTAGTCATAAGTCTATTATGTTTTTTCTTTGCATGGGCAGGCACTGGGAATTGAACCTGGGTCTCCAGCATGGCAAGCAAAAACTCTGCCTGCTGAGCCACTGTGGCCCACCCTATTAAGTTTTTAAATAATAATTCTAACAGCAAAATGAACTATATTTTCCAAACAGTCAAGCATGCTTTTTACAATTAATTTCTCTTCTTTCTTAAATATGTTTATTATATAATTTTATACAAGAAAATAATAAAAGTCCATTCTTTGTTTTATTTACTGATGTGTCCCAAGTATCAACAACAGAAGTTAGCATATAGTAGGCATTCAATAAATATTTGTCTAATGGAGGAATAAATTCACTATAGAACACCTGGAAAATACTGAAATATTGAAAAAAGAGGAAATATTCACCAATATTCTTGAAATAATGCCTGGTTTGTTCTTTTTTTTAACACAATTGATTTCACATTTTACATAAAATCTAAATTTTTGCATTCTTCTCTTTCAATGAACTTTATAATGCTCTTTTTAAAAACTTTTACTGATTACAGTATTAACTATTTTAAAAAACCAATAGAGAATATAATGAAATACTAAAGAGAAATAAAATTCAAGATTTGAATGTCAAAGTGCAGGAAAAACTTCTGTACCATAAATATTTTTTTTAGCAATAAACAGTTTGTGAGTGCCTCCTGTATGCAAGTTTTCTTCTCCATACTTCTGAAGATACAAAGATTAAGAAGATATGGACTTTATCTTTAAAAATTCTAGTTTCATGAACATTAAAAGCTATATTTATATGGGAGGTAAGAGGAGTCCATTTAAACTTTTAGTCTGATGTACATAAATTTTCATTTAAATGGACTGGGAAAATAACTAGTAGGTTACTGCTGATAGTACTGCCATATTTAAGATAGGACTTTTAAATAATGAAATTGACTTTCACATTTAATTTATGAAATAATTTTCATTTCTTTAGCGTTAGAACCTGAATATTAGTTGAAGGGGATTATTGGTTCCATAAATATCTATCTTATGAGGAGACAAAGCCTGAATTTTACATTGCACATATTTTTTTTCCTGAACTTTAAAGGTTTGAAAGGTTAAACTAAAAAATTTCTAAAATCTCTAACATTTAAACTAAGGGAATTAAAATGTTTTATGATTAATTAGATTGTTATAAATAAGCTCACATAAAGTTCATGAAGAAACAACACATAGCAATTAATTTTCATCTTGGTAAAGAATTAAATTATACCACCAACTTGCCATTGGCATTTAAGTGATATTTAGTTTAGTCATCTCAATGTTTACTTGGTGTTTTAGTTTGCTAATACTGCCAAAATGCAATATACCAGAAATTGAATGGCTTTTGTAAAGGGGATTTATTAAGTGACAAGTTCGCTGTTTTAATGCCATAAACATGTCCAAACTATGGCATCCAGAGAAAGACACCTTGACTCTGAAGAAAGACCGATGTCTGTCACATGGGAAGGCAGGTAGTTGGCATCTGCTGGTCCCTGTTCCCAGTTCCCTTGCGTTTAGCTTCTGATTCCAGTGGCTTACTCTTTAAGCGTCTGTGGGCCATCACTTAGCTGCTCCGGGACGCACTCTGGATTTCATCTCGTAGTTTCTCTTCACTCTCTCCGGGTTCTGGATTGCCTAGCATCTCATGGAAAGGCATATGGCCACGTCTGCTGGGCTCTGGTTCCTGCTTAGCTTCTGTCGGCCTCTCAGCTCCTGGTGTCTACTGGGGCTTCTGCATTTCCAAACATCTGTGTTGGTACGCCAAGCATCTCCAAAATGTCTTTGTTGGTTCTAAGCAGTTTTTTTCTTCTCTGTGAGCTCTCTTAAAAACTCCAGTAAACTAATTCCAGACCAACCTGGAAAGAGGAGAGTCAGATTCCATCTAATCAAAAGGTCCACCCCACAATTGGGTGTGTCACGTCTCCATTGAAACAGCCCAATCAAGATATCCCACCCTACATCATTGAATCAGGATTAAAGGAACATGACTGCCCCTGTAATATTGGATCAAGATCTAAAGAACATGGCTTTTATAGGGTACATGACAGTTTCAAACCAGCACACTCGGTAATCCTGAAATGCTTGTGATGGAAATAATCAAAGAATTAAATGTTGCAGAATTAAATAATTTACTTAAATAATTACTGTTTACATTACTTCTACTGAATATTTCGTGTTTGTTTTCCCCATAGGACACACCAAATGGTAAAGAAAATGCTTTGATTCATCTACTTTTTGTTGGATTTATAGGAAAGATGTATAAATCTAACAGTAAAAATCTATCAATTGAAAATGGCAAAAATACAGATATATTATTTTCTAATGAAATATTCCCCAATTTAAAATTATTTATACAATGTATCATTTGCATCACGATTATAAGAATAGTTACTCACATGAGACAGGAAGCTGGTTGTAGACTGGGAAGATGGAACATTAGAATGAGAACGGATAGCAGATGACTGTATAGGGCGTGGTTTCACAGAAGTGTTTGAGGTGTATCCTGGGCCTTGAAGTTCCTGGAAAACAATATAAATGTAAGCAAAATAATTACCAACCGATAACTACAGAAGTGAAATAAAAATTTATTTTTTTCATGCATAATTTCAGTTCTATATGTTGAACTTCTACATAATTATAAACCAAGTATTAAACAAGATGATTCTGGATGTCTAAACTACTCGTTGAGGACTAAGTATGTGCGTAGGAAGATGTGTTCACACATCTGATTGAGAAAAGCATTCCAGATGTGTAGACACACTTAGGATGGTGTGCTACTATGCTCGTCTCTAACTTTTGCCAAAAGTTCCCACGCTAGCTCTGGCACATTATTGAGGGAAAAAATCCTCTACATCTACGGAATGCTCTTACTTGTGAAAGTATCCATTATTGAGGCTCTAAAGTGTGTATGCAGCTTTTAAATATAGTTCTGAAAAGTTAACATATAGTTTAATAGAAAATGAAGTATCATTAAAATATATATATTTTTGTCTGTCATGCAGATTACATCACTTTTGCTATTCCCCAAACAAGTCAAATACATTTTTGCTGTGGGCCTTTGCATTTACTTGACCCCTCTGTGAGAAATTCTTTTTCCTCAGGCATCCCTGGGCAGGTACTCTTATGTTTCACTCTCTTAATGTAAACAAAGGATAAAGCATCATGCTTCAATATGTTACCATACATGAAAAAGACAAGTATAATATGTAATAATGTTTGCATAGATTTTATAATTGCCAGTTACAGTTTTGAAATATACTTGGATCTATTATAAGGCATGTGAAGAAATTTGGAAGTATATCAAAGAAAAGCACTATTTTTGCTTAAACTGCTATTTATGATGGAAAACAAAAGATAACCTTACTTTTACATCCAAAGTGTGTTGAAGTTTTAGGCGCACAGATTCTTGTTCCTGACGCTGTATTATATCTTGACATTCTGCAAACTGCAAAGATGCCTACAATCAAGCAACCACATGTGGTTTATTCTTGATTCTTTATGCATATTTATCTTTTATTCATCTATAAATGTACAGCTGCCATCTCTTCAAGGACATTTCCCTCACTCTTAACACACTGTATTGTAATTATCTATTTCTCTGTTTTATTTAGTAAACTGAGAACAATTGGATGCCTTATCTTTATGCTCTATATCCCAGGCATGTAACACATTTAGTATGTGGAAGGTACTAACAAGAACAATAGATTAAGGATGAAATGAATAAACAGCTTTATGTAACTGTAATAGTTTACATTAAAAATCACAACAGAAATTCATTAAGTGACTCAATGTATCATGTTTTAAGAAGCAAAGGTAGCATAAGTGAGATCACAGATCGTTTTATCTAACTACGAAGGTTTCTGATTTCTTGGGGATCAAAGACTGGTTTCAATATGCTTCTCAGCTTCCAGAGTTTTCGAGTAAAAGGAGGATGGATTTATTCCTCTATATTGAATGGCAATGACAAATATAGTGTCATTGAGCCTTCTCATTCTTTAAGCTGTATTCTCTACCTGCACATTCTGGATCTAATAAAGTGCCAAATATTAGCATTACTTTAACATTTTATTGCCGTTATTGCATTCTACTTGGTCTCCAGTGCATATGTTAGTGGTAAGTTAGGTGCTCATGGAGACATATATACATAGCCAAGTTACCAGGAACATCTTTATATCTTTATGGTCCCTGTATATGAGTTAAATTGTGGCTTCCATAAACATACATCCAAGTGCTAACTCTCAGCACTTATTAATGTGACCTTATTTAATAGAGGTAATTAGGTTAAAGATCTCAAGATGGGATCATCCTGTATTAACCAGGTGGTCCTAAATCCAATGACACTTGTCCTAATAAGAGACAGAGACACATAGAGAGGCCATCTGAAGATGGAGTCAGAGACTGGAGTGATGCATCTACAAGCAAAAAGGAATGCCAAGGATTGCTGACAGCCAACCGAAACTAGGAGAGAGGCAGGGAACAGATTCTCTCTTACAGCCTCCAGAAGGAAGCAATGCTGCCAATAACCTGATTTCAGAGATCTGGCCTCCAGAACTGTGTGGGAATAAATTTCTGTTGTTCTTAAGCCACTTAGTTTGCAGTAAGTTGTTACAGTAGCCTTAGGAAATGAATATATCCTATTAGCCTGAAAAAGATAATTTTGCATGTGTGCATTATGACTATATTTTTAAAGCAGAGAAGAGCCTGTATATCTATAGCATATATTTTTTTCTTTGCGCTAAGTTATTGAGATACACCAGAAATTGACAGACTTGGTCTCTTTCAACATGGAGGCTTCATTTAGAACAATTCTACTTGGCTAGTAACTACTTAGCTGATAGCTATTTTATATACTTAGTTAATAACTACCTTATCAAGAGCAACTTCCATATTAGCAACCTTTTCTTTCAAACGGCGTTCCTGAGATCTCAGGATTTCTAGTTCTCCAGCCATTTTGTTTTTTTCTGTTGCAACAGTATTCAATTCTTGGCTTAGTTTATTCTTTTCTTCTTTTAAGAAATGCTTCTCCTACAATTATGGAGGAGAAAATATCAGAAATAATCTGCTGATGTAGACGCTGAGAGCTGATGGAGATATAAAACTTCTTTAAAGAATGCTGAACTAAATTAATAAGTTTAATTCATATGCCATTTAATTGCTTCTGAGTTGGAATTGGGAACTGCTAGAACTGTTACCCTGTGCACTCTTATTTTCATCACTATTAGTGTTATTGCTTATTTCTAAGTTTAATAAATCCTGAAATCCACAAAATATATAATAACTATGTTATCATAAAAAGATAGTGTTATGGTGAATTAGGATCGAGTAATCACATACTAAATTTTATTGAAACATTTAAAATGACAAGAGATTTAAAGAAAATGTATGTATTTGAAAGCTTTTATGAGATTCTATTTTTTCAAGATTGAATATTTATTTTCAGAAATACCTACTGTAGACCTTGTGACATAAAAACAAATGAGACACAATTTCTGACTTCAAATCACTTATGGTCCAGTGAAGAGAATGAACTCACCAATATACTTATGGAAAACCTTGGTAGTAAACAAAATTTCATTAAAATAAGTTCATTCATTTAAAAATCACCATGGAATAGGTAGACAAAAATAAGAAATGCACAGCAGTCAAGTTTAAGATACAGATCTCAACTGATTGAGTCAATATTTCTTTAAATATATTTTTCCATAGAGAAAAGTGCTTAACATAAAAAAGAGCAACTATCGTCACCGTGATACACATTCTGGGTGTAAAACTTTTTCTTTTCCTGATAAGGACGGGGAAAAAAAAAGGCCTCAGAAAGGAAGAGGAATTAATATGACAGGCTTCCTCCTTTTCGTTTGGAGAGAATATCATTCAGCTATGAATGATACCTTGCATAAAGAGGAGCAGGCATCTTTGATGATAGCAGCAACGTAAGCACCATCAGAGAGGCACATGCCTTTATTTCAAGTAGGCAAGGGTAGTGGAAGAAAAAGAAAGAAACGAATTCAGGGTAAGAGGAAAGGAGGGGAGAAAAAATGGGAAAGAACAGAGAAAGAGAAAATAAGTCCTTAAAATGAGTTCATACAATGTATATATGTATTTGATGATTCCTAGCCTCATTCTAAGAAGAATTTCAGTAGCTCATTACGCATAGTAATCTAGCAATTACTCTAGTTGCGCTTATTATTTTCTATTTATGCTCTTTATTTTCCCATCTCCATTACAGTCAGTTCTGTTCTCTCTCTTTTTTTTTTTATTCACAATCACATAGTCACATTGTATCATTATCATTATACAATCATCTTCAAGAAACATGGCTACTGGAACATAGCTCTACAGTTTCAGGCACTTCCCTCTAGCTTAATACACCTTAAACTAAAAAGGGAATATGCATATAATGCGTAAGAGTAACCTCCAGGATAACCTCTCACTCTGTTTGAAATCTCTCAGCCACTGACACTTTATTTTGTCTGATTTCTCTCTTTCCCCTTTCTGTCGAGAAGGCTTTGTCCCTTGATGCTGAGTCCCAACTCATTCTAGAATTTCTGTCCCACGTATAACTCTTCTTTTGACAATACAATTTTTTCCAAAATGATTGATATATTAGGAAACAGTATGAGAAAAATGCAAATTTCACATGTTTATATGCAATTTCATCCATGAGAAACATCAGATGAATGCAGATGAATGTATCAGCTAAACAGAGCTGCATAGGAGTTTGCAAAACATGGACACAGATACTTCAAACATCTACCAGCTACTTCAGTTTACCTTATGTTATAAGCCATATTCATCTACATCTGGTGCTACAGAAAACCCTCCTTCCATTTCATAATAACTCACAAGCTGTGACTCTTCTGATGCACACTTCCAAAGTAAATTTAGTGTCTTTTTCAAGGTAAAGTGCCATATTAATTGTAGTATTTATTTACTTCTAAACCATTTAACGTGCAAAACTGTGCTACCATTTTTATTAGGTTCCTTTTTTTAATGTATCAAAATTTCTTAGTGTGATTCCTCTGCCCCCATTATTCCCATAAACTCTTTGTTTTTTATTGCACAATTTTGCATAGAGCTGTGATTCAGGAACAAATACATTGCCTAATAGTAGAACTTAACTATACTTTGCTTATAATCATTCCTTGCCACTACCAGGGATGTTCTTTTGCTCATTTCCTGGATTTAAAATACTAGCTACCATTCAAGCTCCTGCTCAAATGATCCTTCAGGGACTTTTCCCTGATTCTCTCAGTCGGAAAAAAGCTTTTATTTTTCTCCACTGCAGTTTACATCTGCTACATCTTATTCTGTCTTGTAGTCTATTAATGAGTGAACATGCCAGTTTCTCCCACTTTTGAGGACGGGGACTCACCTTATTTGCAGTTGTCATTGCCTCTTCTAAAAACTGTATCTTGCTCTGAAGGGCATCTATCTGACCCCTTTTGGCTGTGATTTGTTTCTGCATCCCCATTGCCACTTTCATAGCTAGTGAAAAAGGAAGCAAACTGTGGCTTAGTTTTAAAGTTTCTAACTTTTGAGAGGCTACTATAATTTGATGGTCAAACTTTATGAAAAGGTGACAACTAAGATCCTCCAAGGCACTGGGTAATTTCAAGGGAAAAAAATAACGGAAAAATGTCTTAAGGTTTCATGATATTTGGATGTAACAATCTTCAGCAATCCCAGAGCTTTTGCACGGGAAAACATATTATATATGATGATATTTTGTGGTTTCTTTACTATTGGAATTAATTCATTAACATGGTAAGTTGCCATATTTTCTATTGTAACAATGCTGACCAAACCATATATATACTAGAGAATATAGCCATATAAAGAATGCTGCATATAGTATTTTTACGAAAATGATTTTTCCAGAAACCCTATTGTAATACAGCACAAAAGAAATATATTATTAATGATCTTAAAGATTCTAGTGATATCACAAACCATTCTATTTTTATTCTCATGGTTATTGTCAAATCTTTGACGCTCACTGCTATCTTGGTAGTCACACTGCCAGTAAACATGTATGTGATTATTTTTGTTCAAGTGGTGACAGGTTGAGAATGTTCTAGATAGGTAGCAGGCACTGAATATTTAAGGTATGTCAGGTCATTAAAAATCTATGAAGTTCAGGGACTTCTGGGAAGATAGCGGACTAGATAGGTCAAGTTCACCCCTGCTCCAAAGACCAGCTAGAGAAGGGACAGAAAAATGACCAGGAGAGCGATTCCAGGGTGTAAGTGACCTGGGAGGGTTTTCTACACCACATAGGGAAGGTATGGTTGAAAAAGCAAAAGAACTGAGATGCAGAAAAGGGGAGACTGGCCAGCTAGTGCAAAATTCCTAGTGCATCGATTTCCAGACAGAGGCCCGGAGACTCCAGGAGTGCAGGGACAGGGAGACAGGAACCAGGAAGTGAGCCACACTGCATTACTTGAACATGCTACCCTCACGAGCTGCCTCTGCCCCTTGACCTGCAATTCCCCCCTTACCCCATGCACCTGAACCCCATCACCTGCCCCCATACCGCAAGCGCTCCCCACAACCCCCTGCCCGTGCATCCCCGAGCTATACCCCCACCCTGGCTTATGCAAAAGCCTGTCCCAGCCTGACCCACCTATCCCATGCAAGCGTAGTCTCACCCCACTCCTCTCGAGACCCAGGACCCACGGTCAGCCCCATGAACTCCATGGTCAGCCCCTCGAACCCCACCTTCCCCTTCCTGTCTCCTGCAGACAGTCACCTGCACATCCGGGCTGCAGGCACTCACCTTCATACCCAGGCCACACCTGCACCCAGCCCATACAGAAGCTCAACCCCGCCCCAAACCCCCTGAGCTCTGCACCTGCACACGTCAGCATCTGCCCTCCCAGACACGTGCACACCCCAACTTGTGCCATGCCTCGTCAGCTCTGGGCAAGCGCTGATATGGACATCCGGGCCACGTCTGTCCCCAGCCCACGCAGGCACAATCCCACCCTGCTGCCCCTCAGCTCTGCGCACATGAACACCAGAGCTCCGCCCCTCAGACCAGCACCCCCCTGATCCCCCCCACACATCCCGCCTTGCCCCCAGATCCACGAACTGGCACAGCCACATCCTCCCTGCCAGGCACCCATGTACCCGTGCACGGACCACCTGACCCTGCACCCTAGCTCCCCGTGTCCTGCACATGTGCACATTCTTGCCTCAGGCCACCATGTAAGTGCCCTTCTCCCACACCTGGCATGTGCTCTTGGACACATATGTGCCACATAGCCACTGCCCTGCCAAGTGGGCACCCTTACCCCACCCAACCCCTGCACCTGTGGACTCAGGCCAGGGCCCCACCTACCCGTCATCACCCACACCTGACACATGTCCCACAACCAGCATGACCTGTGCCCCACCCCTACACAATTGCACGTCTGCATCCCAGCCCCCCTGGGCCCCTCCCCCTGAAAGATGCAGTGACTGAGAAGTAGTGAACGGTGGTGTAAACATATGATCAAACACAGAGCTGCTACAAAAAGGAACGAAGTTGTGAAGCATGCAATGATGTGAATGAACCTGGGGGACATTGGTGAGGCAAAATAAGCCAGAAACGATAGAGCAAATATTGTACGATCTCATTAGGAAATACTTATAAGAAAACTGGGGTCTAGATTGTAAGCTCTTACAGCAGTCACATTTAGTCCTGGGTGATAATTGTTATTTCTGGATTTTGAAGGGCTATTTTATATATGTATAACGTGTATTTAGAGATAAGAATGAAGCTAATCAGGTCAGGATTAAGGTAATTCAGAAAAAAAGGGTAAGGAAGACAATGTCTGTGGTTTAGAACTTCACCTACTCTTTGAGACCAAAGGAAGAAAGGTTTATGATGTCCAGAACCTAAATTTTCTATAGCATATAATCTAACGTAACCTATCCTGATAGATCATTTAAACAATCCAAACACAGGGAGCCCAGAATAAGAATGAGAGCCTTTAATCCTGTATAGCTTAATATAATGCCTGGATACCTCCCAGAGTATATTAAGCAGATAATCAAAATGTATTGGCAAAGTCCCTTGAGGGATGGGAGAAAAAATATGGAACTATTAAACTTTATCATTGGGGAAACACTGGATACTGAGCCAAACATTAGAAACATCCAAATGAACAGGGCAAGCCCTTCATCTTGGTCTAAGTAGAGAAGCTTAGCCTATTATAGGTATGCTTAAGAGTCATCTCCAGAGGACCTCTTTTGTTGCTCACTTGTGGCCTTTCTCTCTCTATGCCCAACTCTACAAGTGAAACCATTGCCCTCCTCCCTATGTGAAACATGACATCCAGGGATGAAAGTCTCCCTGGTGGCATGGGAGATGATCCCCAGGGATGAGGCTCCCTGGCTCCATGGGATCAACAATGCCATCTGGAAAAAAAGGGGAAAAGAAGTGTAATTAATAAGGTATCAGTGGCTGAGAGAGTTCAAATAGAGCCGAGAGGCTAAACTGGAGGTCACTCTCACACATGCTTCAGTTAGACATTGCTACCCTTCATAACTTGCCAAACCCCAGCCAAAACCATTCCTGCCAATCCTAAAGAGCACCCTAGGGCATTATATAAGATTCTACAAAGGTTCCATGCATGAGGGTAACTTTCCAAAACCCACAACCTCCAGATGGTTCCCTGGACCAGATAAGTCCTGAAATGCAGAGCAGCCAGTTCTTCCAGAATATCAAACAGTTCCACCCCCCCTACCCCATATTATCGACATCCCCCTCCGACATGAAAGAGTTAAAATGGGCATAGCCCAAACACCCCTAGAGAGTGGAAGAAAGATCAAAGGAGATGGTGGAGTTACATAGAGAAAGTCGGGTTTAACAAATGAGTATGAGTGGTGAATCATTATACTGATATATCTTTTAGTCTCTAGTACCTTCGAGCAGCTAGAAATAAAAACCTAAAACTGTGGAATTGTAAACCATACCAAACACTCAAATCTGTTCTAGTAATTCTTGTGATGTACTTTGAAATGTATTGCTTTTGTGTATATATGTTATTTAAAGAAAGAAGGAGTATAACAGAGAAGGGTTTAATAAATGACTATGACTGCTGAATCATTATATTGATTGTGTCTTGAAGCAGCTAGAAGAAAAACAAAAAATCATGGTACTGTAACCCATAACTACTTGTTAAAATATACTTGGAAATTTATTGCTTTTTTGTAGATATGTTGTATTTCACAATAAAAAAATCTGAAGTTCATCTTGATTGGAAATTCAGTCAGAAAACTCTATGTTTCTTACAGTCAGCTAAGGAAAAAGGCTTAAAAATATCACTGGTCTGAGTCAGGTCCAGCTATATAGTTTAGAGGTAGAAAAGATAAAGAACTACTCTTTAAAAACAAACTATTGGAGAGAATGAAAGGTCTGACTTCTCACTACAATATATAATTCTCACACCGAAATTGTCAAAAATAGGTAACACAGGTTACCATAAATTGATTTATTAATTGATCAAAAAGTGTGACATTTGCTTACCACTTTGAAGAAAATACAATTCTGGTTTTATCAAGTGGATTATGGTTGTCTTTTCATGGAATTTTCTTAAATAAATCTTTTGACATTAGAAAATATTGAAAAATAAAAAAATGTATAAACATTAATTATCCTAGTCGATAATATAGTTACATTAATAATGATATGAATAATATAAATGACAGACAACCTTCTTATCTCTTTACTTTAGTACGATTCACAAGATATAAAGGGAAAAGGTCTGTGTGGCGAAAAGAGAACCTGACCCTAATATTTCAATTCTCAGAGTTTCTTTCCATTTTTATCACAGAGGAGGAATCTAGATCTGCCAATTAGACACAGATACATAGTTTATGAAGACAATGCACTTATGAAAAATAAGGGGTTGAGTGAAAATAATTGGTAACTTGTATTTATACCTATACTTCCTTAAAAATAATAAATTGGCATTACATTGAGGTGTTTTAGAACCTTAAGAAAAGGAATATCAGATACTTCTAGGGATCAAACTGACCATATGGCAATCTCACTGAAAAAGATGAGCAGAACTACTATTATGTAATGTCCATCATTAATTTCTGTTGCTGTATAGTTCTCACACTGTGAAGAGGTGAAGGCAAGGTATGTGTGTTTGTGTTTTAATAAATCTAAACCAATGGAACTGAAAACAGAAGAAAAAGATCTAATAAAGCATACCATGACCATCAGATCCTTCCATTGACTTTAGTGTATTTCTTGTTTGTTCTAGTTCCGTCTGTGCAGATTTTAATTGCATCTTCAGCTTATTTGTAGTAGTTTCCATTTCTTCACTTTTGTTTCGAAAATTCCTTTTTAAGACTTCATAGTCCTCTGTACAATACAATAATCAACAATAGATGGGTACCTTTTTCTATTCCATTAAGAAATACAGCTTATTTGTAATGAAGGCTCACAGAATTTTAGAATTAGAAGAGACTTCATTTGGTTAAATGTTCATTCTTACAGAAATTAGATATACAAATACATTTCCAGGGACCCTCTTTTTAATCTGCTTGGGTGGCTCCTGTTCCTCTATCCTACTAGTATCCCTGTTTTTTCCCCAGCCTTAGTAATTGGCTTTTATCTTTTTCATTTTAAACCTTCTCCTTGAATGACCATATCCACTATTTACTACAAGAGATTTAGCCACAACCTGTAGGTAAATTAATCCTAATGACACTATAAGTTACCTGAAGCAGCCGTGTGTCCTACCTGGCTTTTTAATCTTCAACATCTATCAAAATACTTGGCATATACTAGAATATACTATAATACATGCATATTTATTCATCCATGTATCTATTTATTTATACCTTTATGTTTATATAAGCTTCTATTTATATATGATAAATAGATTTATATTTGAAGGGAATAAATACAGCCACGACCTCTTTGCTAAGATCCAGCCCTGTCATGTATATGTTTCCATGTGGCTGTCCTAGTACCACCCCAAATCAAGTGTCTCACACTGACTGTCTCACCCTCCTGTCAGCAAGCCTGCCCCCTTCTGGTTTTCCTCTCTCAGTCATTGGTACCATTGTTCTTCCAATATCACTAAAAGCCTGAAATCCTGGCTTAGCTCCTATAATCGTAAATTCCTAATGAGTCAACCTCCTAAAATATTAATCCTTCTCTTTCCTCCCATTCTCATTGTCATCGTTTTACTACCAGTCCTCATTATATTTTCCTGGGTTACTGAAAAATCTTCCTTAAGTGGTTGGTCTCTGTCCTTTCAGCCTTGTCTTTCTCCAACTTACCTGTTAATGGGGCCTTTCTAAAATATAAATCTGATACAGCAATCTCTTACTTAATATCCTTTGCTGGCTCCACAGTGTCTGGCCCTGCCTATCTATTCTGCCTCATTTTTTATGCTGATAAAAAATGAACTTTTGCTCCAATAATATTTCTGAGGTCACATCATGTCCTTTCAGGCCTTCATGCTTTTGCCCACAATGTTCTCTCTGTCTGGAATGCCCTTTAGATGTAATCGCCTACAAGTGGCTAATTCTCTATTCTGTGTACTACCTCTGTACCCACTGGACCTTGCCCACTGTACTGTAACACATGTCTATGTTTTTCTCCCCGACCAGCCTGTGAACTTCATTCTTGTGTTTCTAGGGTCTATCACAGCTTCTAGTGTAGTAAATGCTCAGTAATCACTGACTTTGTACCATGAACTGGAAATATTACATTTTTTCATTAAGGCCTTGAATTTTACATATGTTGCTTCATTATTTAACCTCTAATGAAGCTGTTTGACTCAAAGGACACAAGGTTTCCACTCCTCTCGCTGTTCTCTTAGAAATTCAGTACAGAATTTCATGGGTTCAGAGGTTTAATTAGTTAACGGTTAATGAATGTAAGTCCATAGAATCTTGTCATGGAGAACTATCAGGATGTCAAGCCATGAATAAATCCACTGGGCAGCATAACTATCCATATCCATAAAATGGAATGAGAAACCATTCTTTTACATTAGTTCTAATATCTACATTGGGCTCCAGTGATAACACTGCTAATTTTTAGCAGAATTTGAACTGAAGTAACATACCTGTAAGACTGTTTAGCTCATTTCTACTAGTTTTCACCTCATTTAGTAATTGATCTCTCTCTTGTTTGATGTCCTTCACTGCACGGAGCCGCTCTGAGCCCGCATTTACCAGTTTCACCTTTTCCAGCTCCAGATCACTCACTCTAGCCTCAAGTTCCCGTATCTTTGCATCTTTTTTATCTTTTAAAATCTAAATACATGAATAAATTCAAAGAACAGAGAAAAAACTGTGAAAATATGGGCATGTATACTTACAATTGACATCATATTAGTATCCTATCTATATTTAGTATATTTCACTATTACCCAGGATACTAAATTCTTATTCTATTTTAAAGCACTGATGGTAAGCATGTGTGTGTGTGTGGGGGGGGTGGAATATTTAACCTTCTTGAAAAAATTTAGATGTCCATTCCCAATATCATTTGTTTCAACATTTCATTACTTTTATTCTATATATTCATCTATTTAAAATTATGTGTTGAGCACCACCTTTGTACCAGATACTATGTTTACATGTTGGGGATACAGCAGCAGGATCAAGACGAGGGGCAGGTGCCTTGGAGAGGGCCTCCATAAGTTTTGTGTCCTAGGTGCCTCACTCGCCTCACCCTAGCCCTGGCCCTGTTTAACAGTAAACAAAACAATGCTTTTGTTCTCATGGAGCTTAACTTTCAGTGAAAGGACTTAAAGTTAGATATTTACTTAAAAGAGGTATGGCATTTACTTTTTGAAATAAATGTTTCTATATGTTGTTGTGTCAGACTTGGAAGCTACATCCTTTTTGGTAATAATATTTTCTTTCTTGAGAAAGAAAATTAAGACTAGCAGAAGTTCAGGACATGTTAGGGACGGAACATTGTTAATTCAGTACTTATTAAGGATGGATAAACTACTTTTTTTCTTAATTTTGTAATCCATTACAAAAATCCATTTTGGAATTTTGAAATTACAAAATCCATAATTTTTGTAATTCTGTTTCTCCAAATCATTATATGTCAAAACGTATTTTTTTCCCAGAAGAAAAGTATTTCAGTGCTAAGAGATCCAAGAGGAAATCCAAATTGAAATCAACACCTATGTATGTGATATAAAAGTCTGAACAAACATGAAAAATCATACCAAAAAAAAATTTAGTGAAGGAAAACAGAGACATATATGAATATTTAATATGTCAGGTAATGAGAAATGGAAAGAAGAATGAACAAGGATGAGGGGGTTAGAGAATGAATGCAGGAGAAGGGTTGCTATTTGAGATAAGTTGATGTGCAGAAAAGAGTTAGCATAGCAGGCCTGTCTGCTATCCTTTATAAGGCCTGCTTACAATTTTGGCTCTTGGTTGGCATCTGGAAACTTGTTTTTTGGGAGATTCCCACCCCCGAACTGCCAAGAGTGGCTCACTGTGCTTAAACTATTTGTGCAAACAATGTGGCTTATATTGAACATCTGCTTTCATTCTGGGAGTCTGGACCAGCTCCCAGTAAAAATCCTGGCACAGAGTCTGTAATGAGCGACTCTGGTTAGGAATATCTCACATGTGTTGTCACAATTTGTTGCTGATGTTAAGCCTGTCCTGTGTACCTTCAATGAGAGAGGACCCTTGGAGGCTTGCATCTGCCTTCCTCTGAACTTTGCCCCATATAATTTTTCTCATTGTTAATTTTGCTTTGTATCCTTTCATTGTAATAAATCATACTATGAGTACAATATGCTGAGTCTTGTGGGTCCTCCTAAAGAATTATCAAACCTGGCGTGGTCTTGGGGACCCAACTCTGTTGGTCAGGAAAGGCCTTTTTGACAAGGTAACATTTGAGAAAAAAGTTCAAGAAGGTGAAGGAGCAAGCTATGTGGATAGCTGGAGGAGACCTGTGGGCATACAGATAATGTACAAGGCTGTCAGTAAGGTTGGAGGGCTATGGGCTTGGGGAAAGTAGTAGTGTATAAAGTCAGAAGGAGCCACAGGTCAGATCAAGTTAGCCTTAGAGGCAATGGAAGGATTTAAGATTCCAATCTTAGATAAGACACTGGACAGTTTTGAACATCAGGGACACATAATGTAATGTTTTTAAGATATAACTCAGGCTCCCATATGAAGAATAAACAGTGGTGGGGGTAGGAGTGAAAGTAAGGGGACCAGTGGGATGGCAACTGCAAAAGAAAATGAGAGACCTGGTGGCCTAGATTAGCAGTGGGTGATCTGCTTCTTTGAATAGAGTAGGGAATATGAATATAGAAACTTCTGCTTCTGCATTTTCAACTACCTATCAGAAATCCTTAGCTGGGTGTGTTTGTCCATACTCTGACCAAACCACTCCTATACCTTCCTCACTTTTTCCTGATTCTTCTCTCTGTTAGGCAAGGTTCCATTTTCCTAGTTTCTCCAGATTTATCTAAGTTTGAGACTTCAAAGCCTGCTTTGTCTTTCCCTTTCCCCTTAGCCCAATGACCAAATGTTCACCAACTTCTTCCCAACCTCCAAGTTTGGATTATCACCACCTCTCATGTGGATTCTTGCAACTGCCTCATAGCTGGTTTCTATGTTAGTAAGGCTTCCTATTAAGAACTCCTCTCTTTCCATGGCAAAGGTCTACATTATCCAATATGGTAGCCACTAGCCACATGTGACTATTGAGTGTGTAATGTACACACCAGGTTTCAAAGACTTTCAAGAAAATAATAGAATATAAAACACCCTAATAATTTGTTTCATTGATTACAATATTAAAATGTTATATTTTGTATATATTGAATTAAATAAAATGTTATTAAAATTAGTTTTTTCATGGATCAAAGGCCTAGATATAATAGCCAGTACCATAAAACTCCTAGAAGAAAATATATCTTCAAGACCAAGTAATAGGAGGTAGTTTCCTAGATTTTACACCCAAAGCACAGCAACAAAAGAAAAAATATATAAGTGGACCTTCTCAAAGTTGAATACTTCTGTGCTTCAAAGGACTTTGTCAAATGGGTGAAAAGACAGCTGAATCAACAGGAGAAAATATTTGGAAACCACATATCTGGTAAGGGTTAGATATCCAGAATGTATAAAGAAATCCTACAACCCCACAATAAAAAGATGAACAAACCAATTAAAAAATGGGCAAAAGACATGAATAGACATTTTTCCAAAGAGGAAATACAGATGACCAAAAAAACACATTAAAAGATGCTCAGCCTCACCAACACGCAGGAAAATGCAAATCAAAACCACGAGACATCATTTCACACCGACAAGAATGGCAGCCATTTGACAAACAGAAAATTACAAGTGTTGGAGAGGATGTAGTGAAATACGAACACCTATTCACTGCTGGTGGGAATGTAAAATCATACAGCCGCTGTGGAAGTCATTTTGGCAATGCCTCAGGAAGCTAAGTATAGAGCTGCCTTCTAGATATATCCCAGAAGATCTGAAAGCAGGGAGGGGAACAGACATCTGAACACCGATGTTCATAGTGGCATTATTCACATCTGCCAAAAGATGGAAGCAACCCAAGTGTCCATCAACAGATGAATGGATAAACAAAATACCTGCAATGGAATGTTATTCAGCAGTGAGAAGGAATGAAGTCCTGAAGCACACAACAATATGGATGAACCTTGAGGACATTATATTAAGTGAAATAAGTCAGAAACAAAAGGACAAATACTGGATGATTTCACTAATATGAACTTATTATAACATGTAAATGAATAAACAGAAATATAGGATATAGGTTAC
>PVIY010036745.1:0-17157 GCA_004026745.1 Myrmecophaga tridactyla | reverse complement strand
TTTAATTCTGTTTATGGACTATTTTGAGAAATATGTTTTCTACAGTACAAAATACCTCTTTAAGGTTTCTTTAGAAAGAATATCAATATTAATTAATTTTTTAGGATTCTGTCATAACGATTTTTATAGATACCCTAAGTGCTTAAAACAGCAAACTATGGGACACTATTGTAGTAAATTGTTATGTGATGTAGTAATTGAGAAATGCATATACCGGTATACTGTCATTTACATTTATCATTATTGCTTTAAAAACAAATCTTCCTGGCAATTAAGTTCTACAGGTCTGGTGACTGGGTTGGGCACTAATTAGTTCTGCTACATCGTCATAACAGCACAGCAGGACGGGACACATGAACCTCTGTTCTTTTTGCTCCTTTTTCTCTTGCCTCCTTCCTTTTAGTGTAGAAGAGGTATAAAACTTCACTGTATTTCCCTGGTCTGAAGAGTCTGGGCTGAACTGAATTGAAAAGAAACTGACTTTTGAAGGAAACTGACTTTTGTATAGCCTTCCAAACTAATCCTGATAATTTAAATATTGATGGGTTTCATTGGTTGGTTTGTTTTTTAAAGAGATTTGTTGGCTTTTCTGGTTAGAACTACACAACAGGCAAAAATCTGAGGTTTTCTTGCTTCTGTTTTTGAATCTCTTTCTTCTTTTTTGGCTTGACTTAAATCCTGTTTATGAAATTTATTTCCTTTGCCTAAAGTGTTCTATCCAGACCTGCCTTCCAAATGTACTCTTACCAAATTCCCCATCTTGACAGAACTTTTCCTGAGTGATATGATTACCTGAAGAAGGAATCTGACACCAGATTCTACTGATCTATTAACAGAAAGGATTTTAAATTTTATTACTTTGGATGCTTCCTTCCATACCTGTTTGATTGTTCCATTCTCCCTTTATTACCAGGAAATAACATAATCAAATCATCTTTTTAGCATTCTACCAATCATCTTCTATCCTTAATAAGTAGCTCTTTAATTAGTGTTGTTAGACCTCACAGGGCTCAAGAAAAGTGTCATTTCTTAAAGACAGTGTAATGGAATGGAGAGTTTCTTGTACTAATTTTTTTTTGTTGGTGTGAGATGTATTTTAACAAGTCCTTGACCTGTAGAACGAAGGGATTCTGGATTCTGTGAAAAGTGAGACTCTGCTTAATATTTTGAAAGGAGTAAAAGTGTATTTTTGTTTGTTTGAAAAAATTAGCATGTGTTTCAATGAATATTTACTGTTAACAAGTTCTTTGATTATTTTTTGAAAGGAGCAAAAGTGTGTTTTTGTTTGTTTGAAAAAATTAGCATGTGTTTCCATGAATATGTACAGTTAACAAGTTCTTTGGTTATTTTGTAGGCTGATTGAATCAAGTTTAGGTAGCATCGCCACAAAGTTTAACTTCTTCATTCACAACCTTGCTCAGCTGCGTTTTTCTGGTCTTCCTTCTAATGATGAGCCCATCCTGTCATTTTCACCTAAAACATACTCCTTCAGACAAGATGGTCGAATCAAGGAAGTCTCTGTTTTCACATATCATAAGAAATATAACCCAGATAAACATTACGTAAGTTTGGTTTCAATATTTGTAAACATTCATGTATGTGTTATTGTCAACTTTCCTTCTTCCTTTACTGGCTCTGCTAGAATTGCATGCATTTTTTTTTTAATTGACAAATCTTCACACACATACAGTCCATACATAGTATGCATCAGTGGCTTACAGTATCATCACAGAGTTGTGTAGTCATCACTGTGATCATTTTTTAGAACATTTGCATCACTCCAGAAAAAGAAATAAAAAGAGAAAACACTCACACGTACCATACCCTTTTCCCCTCCCTCTCATTGACCACTAATATTTCCATCTACCCAATTTATTTTACCCCCGTCTCTCCTATTATTTATTTATTTATTATCCAGATTATTTTTTTACTCATCTGTCCATGCCCTGGATAAAAGGTGCATCAGACACACAGTCACAATGTAAAAGTTATATCTTTATACAGTCATCTTCAAGTATCAAGGCTACTGGAACGCAGCTCAGTAGTTTCAGGTACTTCTCTCCAGCCACTCCAATACACCACAAACTAAAAAGGGATAACCATGTAATACATAAGAATAACCTCCATGTTCTAGTTTGCTAGCTGCTGGAATGTGATGTACCAGAAACAGAATGGCTTTTAAAAAGGGGAAGTTTATTAAGTTGCAATTTTATAGTTCTAAGGCCATGAAAATGTCCCAATTAAAATCTGTAAAAATGTACAAATTAAGGCACTGAAATGATGTTGTCTTCACGCAAGAAAGGCTGATGAAGTTCAAAGTTTCTCTCTCAGCTGGAAAGGCACATGGTGAACATGGCATCCTCTAGCTTTCTCTCCAGGCTTATTGTTTCATGAAGCCCCCCTGGGGACATGTTCCTTCTACATCTCTAAAGGTCTCTAGCGGCATAGGCTCTGGTTCTCATCATTTTTGTAGCTCTCCAAAATGTTTCCTCTTTTAAAGGATTCCAGTCAAGGCCCACCTGGAATGGGTGGAGTTGCATCTCCCTCTAATCAAAAGTTAATACCCACAATCAGGTGAGACACATCTTCAAGGGAACAATCAAAAAAGCTCCCAGCCGGGTCGGTGTGATGGTGGCTCAGTGGCAGAATTCTTGCCTGCCATGCTGGAGACTCAGGTTTGATTCCCGGTGTCTGCCCATGTGGAAGAGAAAAAAAACCTCCTAGCCAGCACTATTGAATGAAGGATTAAAGGACATGGGGTCCACCATAGCTTCAAACCGGCACACTCCAGGATAACCTCTTGACTGTTTGAAATCTCTCAGCCACTGAAACTTTATTGTGTCTCATTTCTTTCTTCCCCCTTTTGGTCACAATCCCATGATACTGGGTCCCAGTCAATTGTGGGAGTTCTGTCCTATGTTGCCAGAGATATTTACACCCTGGAAGTCATGTCCCATGTAGGGGGGAAGGCAGTGAGTTCACCTGCCAACTTGGATTAGAGAGAGAGGCCACATCTGAATAACAAAAGACGTCCTCTAGGGGTTACTTTTAGGCATAATTTTAAGTAGGCTCAGCCTATTCTTTGCAGGAATAAGTTTCATAGGGGTGAACCCCAAGATTGAGGGCTCAGCCTGTTGATTTGGTTGTCCCCACTGCTTGTGAGAATATCAGAATTCTCCGTATGGGGAAGTTAAATACTTCTTCCTTTCTCCCCAGTCCCCTGAGGGGACTTTGCAAATTCTTCTTTAGTCACTGCCTAAATTACAAATAATAATGATAATAATAATAACTCAAAATGGATCAAAGACCTAAGCAAGCATTTTTTCAGTTCATTCTTATTTCTTGCATGGATGGTCCAAAAATAAGTAAATGTATTTGGGGAATCCCTAATATTTTTCTAGCACTTACTTCTTGGTAAATTTGCTTGAGAACAAAACCACAAGGGTCTAGTGATATTCCTCCTATCAGAGACAAGGCTAAAAGGAATGCTATTATTTTGCTTTTCTTTATCTTCAGTTTTTCTAATTTTAAGTAAACCTTGCCCATTGTAACAAATTCAGCCAATACGGAAGTACTTTATAAAGTAAATTGTTTATGAACCCATTCTATTTTCCAATGATAAAGTTTTATATGTATCATAACACACATACACAAAATTTGTTTTTGAACAAAAACAGGATCTTGACTGTGCTCCCCCCACAGTACAGCATGTTCATCTTTTATGCTAGTTTCATTTTCATGCTGACATTTTTGTTGGGTAATACCTTCCAAACTTGACCTTTGATTTTTGACAAACTGATTAATTTTAAAAATTCATTTCACTATTATTTTAGCATTTTCACTTATTTTATGAGTAGTAAATCTTAGTATTTTTTGTGTTATCATTCATATTGTGCCCAATTAAGTTTTAGTCTTTTTTTTACTTTTGATTTGCAGGACCTCAATCCTTTGTGTTCTCAACTATTTTATTTTAGTCATTTGTCTGTTATCCAGCATTTGTCTTTTAAATTTGCTGAAATTTAAAATTTTTATGTTGTCACATCTATCCTTTTTTTTTTTTTTTAATGATTTCTGGGATTTATATCATTTCTAAGTCTTCTCCACCCCACATTCTTAAAATGTAGTTGGATGTGTTATAAATACAATGACATTCATATTTGCTGTTTCCTATTGGTGATATGTGTGTATATTATCAATTTAAAAGCACTTGGACCTCATAGGGTCAGTCTGTAAATTTTGTTTCTGGCAGGAAATGTTTTGTTATAAATTTAATGTGAGGATGGGCTGTGATTTCTTTTCAGATTTATGTAGTCCGAATTTTGAGGGAAGGACAATTGGAACCATCATTTATCTTCCGAACATTTGATGAGTTTCAGGAACTTCACAATAAGCTCAGTATTATTTTTCCACTTTGGAAGTTACCAGGGTATGTTCCCCTCCTTGTATATTAATAATCCTCTTTTGTAAGAATGGCTTTTTTATGATGAAATGTAGGTCAAAAACTTTCTGTTAACATTTAGTAAGATATTATGGGCTGTGCCTATCTTGTTTTCTTTAAATCACAAGGGCCTAATACAGTACTAGATATAGACAAAGAGCTGTAAGTTTTATTGACTGAATAATTAATATGAATAAATGATCAAGATATTAAACTTAAAATAAGGCATTTTTCAGATTTATAATTTTAGTTAAAACTTTGAATTTGTTATCTTTACCACATTAAGCAGCACAAGATAAAAACTTGGAATCTTGGTTTAAGATTCTGCAACTAAATCACTGAAGAAATAAGCATTCTACAGAAATAAGCATTCTATTATGGGCCATATTGAGCCCCTGGGAAAAATAATTGAGTCAAACTTACCGTTGAGAACATTAATTGAAATCTTAGTGTTTTAACTAAAACCTTTGGAAAAACCTTCCATTTTAAGGTAGTATAATGGTCAGTAGACTTTGAGTATCTATATTTCCTGTATCAAGTTGCTCATATGCTTGAACTAGGTTTTAAAAGTAGGAGGCAAAGTGGTTTTAATTTATTTCCCTGAGCAGTCTCATTTTCCCACTGCCACCAAATTAAACAGTTTTCAGATTATCCTTTCAGCACCTGACTTAGGCCCTGTGTCATTATTTGTGAGCTTTACTGGTGTCTCCAATAGCTATGGCTGATTGAATTGTAAGTCTGTTGAAGAACTGATTCAGATAAAAAATGACTTTGAATGGTTAAACTTGAGAAGAAATAAATAGAGAAATGGTCAAATACCGATTTCCCCATTTCTAATAATAAATATAGAAAATTAGCAACTTGTATATCTTTTGTACCATGGTTTATAAAAATAGAATAGTAGGTCATTGAACTATTTTACCTCCAATACTTAAAAAAAAAAGCCTGTATTTTCTTAAAGAAAAACATGTAAAAGTGACTTTAGTTTTAATTAAGATTCCACTTTGCAATTAAGTATATAAAAAATGTATTTATATATAAAGATACTGTTTAACTCTACAAATATTTGCTGATAAAATAAATTAAACACAACTTGTTTTTTTTTTTTCGTAGCTTTCCTAATAGGATGGTTCTAGGAAGAACACACATAAAAGATGTAGCAGCCAAAAGGAAAATTGAATTAAACAGTTATTTACAGAGTTTGATGAGTGCTTCATTGGATGTAGCAGAGGTAACCTTTCTAAATGAGAAGTAATAACCTACTGTACCTTTTGTGCTACATAGTATTTAAACTGACTTTTTTTTTCCTTTCATCTTAGTGTGATCTTGTTTATACTTTTTTCCACTCTTTACTTCGTGATGAGAAAGCTGAAGGAATAGCTAGGTGTGCAGGTAAGATTATTTTTTGTCTTTATAGATAATTCATTGCTTCCTTATGATCTGCAAGTCTTTAACTTCTCAAGAGATGTGATAAATGACAATGAGGTGATTGGCTTTAGTCATAGAGAATTTGAGAATTGGGGAAGAATGAAGGTATTCTTTTTAAGCCATTCTATTTCTATAATAGATAAACAATATCTTTCCTAATAGAGTGGTATTACTAAATTAGTGTAAATCATTGGCTGCCGACTTCTTTAGTTTTGTATATTGTTCCATATATGGCAGTCTACAGCAGTAAAGCAAAATTCTTTTAAGTTTGGACCACTACAAGCAATTTAAAATAAGAATGAAATTATGTATATTTTTAGATGCAGGTCCCTTCAGTCCTACTCCAGGCCAAATAGGAGGAGCAGTGAAATTATCTGTCTCTTATCGAAATGGTACTCTTTTCATCATGGTGATGCACATCAAAGATCTTGTGAGTGACTACAAACAATAATGATTCTAGAGGAAACCTATATCTTGGTGGGAAACATTTCTGTTAAGGGATTGCTTTTCTTTATAGGTTACTGAAGATGGCACTGACCCGAATCCGTATGTCAAAACCTACCTACTTCCAGATACCCACAAAACATCCAAACGTAAAACCAAAATTTCACGAAAAACCAGGAATCCAACATTCAATGAAATGGTAAGTTAAAATTGTTTCTAAAAATCTCCTAGATTTGTTGTTTGATGATATTTAAATGTTAAAACCTTTTAAATTAAGATTTTTTAGTAATCAGTTGCTGAAATATTCATTGTACTAGAAGAACAAATCAAAAGAATCCAAAGTATTAACAAAATGATCAGAGTAAAACCCTCAGTCACAGACCTTTATATTTTTTTATTTGTTTTTAATTTTTTTCTTAGAGAAGTTGTGGGTTTACAGAACATGCATAAAATGCAGGCTTCTGTTACGCCAACCCACCACCAACACCTTGCACTAGTGTGGGATATTTGTTACAATTGATGATAGCACTTTTTTATAATTGTACCTTTTTTTTTTTAAGAGTGATTACCTTCAGGTTACAATTGATGAAAATAGTACTATTT
This sequence comes from Myrmecophaga tridactyla, assembly GCA_004026745.1. Taxonomy (NCBI): domain Eukaryota; kingdom Metazoa; phylum Chordata; class Mammalia; order Pilosa; family Myrmecophagidae; genus Myrmecophaga; species Myrmecophaga tridactyla. The sequence continues at coordinate 10,244 of PVIY010036745.1, read as the reverse complement.
ACTACCCATACTTTACATTAGATGTATTTTTCTGATATGCCACCTTATTTTTAGTACTTTGTATTTGTATCATACATTTGTTATAATTCAAGAAAGGCTATTTTTATACATGCATTATTAACTATAATCCATCATCTATAGTAGGGTTCATTGTAATATACAGTCCTATATTTTACCTAAACTTTTATTCTAGTAACGTATATACCTAAAGTTTCTCCTTTTAACCACCTTCACCTATATAGGTCAGTGCTGTTATTTAGATTCACAGTAATGTTCTACCATCACCACCATCCATTTCCAAACCTTTACATCAACCTAAATAGAAGTTCTGTACAAATTAAGCATCAACTCCCCATTCTGTATCTCAAGTCTCTCCCCTGGTAAGCTATATTCTAGATTCTAACTCTGAATTTGCTTACTATAAGTAGTTCATTCCAATGAGATCATTCATTATTGTCCTTTTGTGTCTGGCTTATGTCACTTAGCACAATGTCTTTAATGTTCATCCATGTTGTTGCATGCATCAGGACTTGTTCCTTCATACAACTGAATAATATTCCATTATATGTGTATACCACATTGAGTTTATCTATTCATTGGTTGATGGCCACTAGGACTTAAGGTTGCTTCCATCTTTTGGCATTGTGAATAATACTGCTATAAACATTGGTATTTAAATATCTGTTCAAAAGGTTAAAATAGATGGAAATACTAGTGATCAATGAGAGAGAGGGTATGTATGAATTTTTTCTTTTTTCTTTTTCTGGAGTGATGCAAATGTTCTATGAAATGATCATGGTAATGAAAATACAACTATGTGATGAAATTGTGAGTCATTGATTATATACCAAGAATGGAATGTTCATATATTAAGAATGTTCGTGTTTGTATGTTGTTATGTTTAAAATAATAATAATAATAATAATAATAATAATAATAATAATAATATCTATTCAAGTCCCTGCTTTCAATTCTTCTGGGTAGTAGCAGGATTACTGGGTCAGATGGTAATTCTATACTTAGCTTCCTATGTAACTGCCGAACTGTTCCACAGCAGCTGCACCATTTTACATTGCCGTCTGCAAAGAACAAGTGTTACCATTTTCTGCATCCTCTCCAACACTTGATATTTTCCAATTTTTAATGGCAGCCATTCTACTTGATGTGGGATGGAGAGGCAGGGCAAGATGCTCACATAGTGAGGTGTGGAATTTAGTTCATTCTGTAGGGCAGCTAGGAAATAGCCAGGATCTGTATGGAACAACTGTTTAGGAGACGTCAGTGACCAGATACAAATCATAACCAGTCTGGAGCAGTGTAACAGCTGAGCTCCCACACAAAACTGTAAGTTTCTGAAGTGGCAGAGGCTGGCACCTCTCCACCTCAGACACAGCAGCCTGGTCCCCCAAGAGAATGAGAAGCCCTCTTGACCTGCCAGGACCAGCTGCCTGGCTGGGCACCAAGAATAGCTGCCCACCCCACATCATTTTGCTAGCCAGCCACCATAGTCAGGGAGAGGTGGGTCTGAGGGGAAAGGGTGGCTCAAGAGTGCCATCTGTTGGGAAGGCCTCAAGGGAATTGCATCCCCTCCATGAGGTCTGGGCCTTGGTTTGGTGAGGAATTACTGAAAAACCAAATGCAAAAGGAATTCAGCACAAACCCAAGCAAATACAAAACCTTAGCTGAGTCAAAATCAACTTACAAAATAACCTCATCAAGATAAGCAAATGCCCCAGATGCAGCAGAAAACCACAAAACTTGTGAAGATTCAGGCAGATATGGCCCAGCCAAATGACCAAATTAAAACACCAGAGGAAATACGGAATTTGGAACAACCAATCAAGAATATTTTTAATGACATAAAGGATATCAAAAAGACACTGGAGCAGCATAAAGAAGAATTTGGAAAAATAGCAGATCTCACAGTGATGAAAGATACTGTAGACCAAATTAAATATATAATAGTGATATGTAATAAGAGATGTGAAGAGACCAAAGAAAGAATAAGCAAGCTAGAAGACAGGACGATTGAACTCAAACACACAAAGGATCAGATGGCAAGAAAGATGGAAAAAATTGAACAAGATTTCAGGGAACTCACGGGCAACATGAAGTGCACAATTATAAGAATCATCAATGTTCCAGAAAGAGAAGAGTAAAGGGCTAGAAAGGTTAGTTGAAGGGATAATGGGGGGAAACTTCCCAACTTTTAGGAAAGACATAAATATGCAAATCAGAGAAGCCCAACTAATCCCCAAAAGAATAAATCCAAATAGGCATACTCCAAGACACATATTAATCAGACTATCAAAAGCTGAAGAGAAGCAGAAAGCAGCAAGAGAAAAGCGATTCCTACATACAAAGGAAACCACATAAGACTGAGTTTGGACTACTCAGCAGGCACCATGAAGGTGAGAAGGCAGTAGTATGATAGATTTAAGATCCCGAATGAGAAAGACTTCCAGCCATGAATTCTTTATTCATCCAACATGTCCTTCAGAATTGAGGGAGAGATTAATATCTTCTAGACAAACAAGGGCTGAGAGAATTTGTCAACAAGAGACCTTCCCCTACAAGAAATTCTAAAGGGAGTTCTATCAGCTTAAAAAAAAAGACAAGAGAGAGAGGTCTGGAGGGGGTCACAGAAATGAAGAGTATCAGTACGTGTAACTTAAAGAATAAAAAGTGAGAGAGGGAAAAGATTATATGAATCAGACAAATAAAAACTTAAAGAATAAGATGGTAGATTCAAGAACTGCCTCTACAGTAATAATTTTGAATGTTAACAGACTAAACTCACTAATTAAAAGATAACGATTGGCAGATGGATTAAAAAATATGATCCATCTGTATGCTGCTAACAAGAAACTCATCTTATACCCAAGGATATAAATAGATTGAGAGTGAAAGGATGGAAAATTATCTTCTATGTAAGCTGTAACCAAAAGAAATCAGGAGTAGCTATACTAATATCAGATAAGATAGACTTTAAATGTAAAGATGTCATCAGAGACAAAGAACGACACTTGAGATTAATGAAAGGGACAATCAATCAAGAAGAAATAACTATCATAAATGTTTATGCTCCAGTCAAGGAACTCGAAAGTACATCAGACAAACAGTGGCAAAACTGAAAGGAGCAATAGATGTTTCAACAATAATAGTTGGAGACTTAAATACATCACTCTTCTCTTTAGATACAACAACCAAAGAGAGAATCAACAAGGAAATAGAACTTAAACAATATGATAAATGAAATGGACCTCACAGACATATACAGATGACTACACCCCAAAACACCAGAATATATATTCTTCTCTAGTGCTCATGGAATGTTCTCCGGTATAGATCATATGCTGGGTCACAAAACATGTCTTTATAAATTTTAAAAGATTGAAATTATTCAAAGCACTTTCTCTGACCATATTGGATGAAGCTGCAAATTAATAATTACCAGAGAACCAGAACTTTCATTAATATATGAAGATTAAATAACATACTCTTAACCACTAGGTCAAAGAAGAAATCGCTAGAGAAATAGGTAAATATCTGGAGACTAATGAAAATGAGAATATGCCATATCAGAACTTATGAGATATGCCAAGGCAGTGCTGAGAAGGAAATTTATTGCTGTAATTGCCTATGTTAAAAAAGAAGAGCAAAAATTGAGGACTTAACCACTCACCTGGAAGGAAGAACAGCAAACTAACCCCAAAGCAAATAGAAGAAGAGAAATAACAAAAGATTAAAGCAGAAATAAAGTAACTGGAGAACAAAAAAATAGAATCAACAAAGCCAAAAGTTGGTTCTTTGACAAAATCAGTAAAATCTATGGACCCCAGCTAGGCTGAAAAAGAACAAAAAAGAGAGGACACAACCAAAATTTAAAAATGAGAGTGGGGATCTTACCATTTGTGCTGATTTGAAAGGATTTATGTACCCTAGAAAAGTCGCATTTTAATCCTAATCCCATTTTGTAAAGGCAGTGGTTGTTTCTAATCCCTACTCAGCACTGTATGTTGGAAACTTTAATTAGATTATCTCCATGGCTATGTGACTCAATCAAGTGTGGGTATTAAACTTATTTCAGTTGGGTCTTGATTAGTTTACTGGGATCCTATAAAAGAGGAGACAGTTTTTGGAGAGAATACCTTTTGAGAATCACAAGAAAGCCAGAACAGAACTGAGCAGAGCCATGAGGCCGAGAAAACCACAGAGTCCACCAGCCAGCGAATTTTGGAGATTCTGAGAAAGCAGAGAAGGATGACAGAACCACGAGCAGAGAGCAGACAGTCCACTAGCCAGCAGCTTTTGGAGATGAAGAAGGAAAATGCTTCCTGGGGAGCTTCATGAAACAAGAAGCCTGGACTGAAAGCCAGCAGATGCTGCCATGTTTGCCATGTACCTTTCCATATGAGAACGAAATCCTGACTGTGTTCACCATATGCGTATCTGCTTGAGAGAGAAATCCTGAAGTTCATTGGCCTTCTTGAGTCAAAGTATCTCTTCCTGGATGCCTTAGTTTGAACATTTCTATAGACATGCTTTAATTGGGACATCTTCATGGCCTTAGAACTGTAAGCTTGTAACTTATTAAATTCCTCTTTTTGAAAGCTGTTCTGTTTCTGGTATATTGCATTCTGGCAGCTAGCAAGCTAGAATACCATGGATTTTGAATAAATTAAAAAATCATAAGAGGATACTGTGAACAACTATATACCAATGAACTAGAAAATTTAGATGAAATGGATTAAGTCCTAGAAACATATGAATTACCTACACCTACTCGAGAGGAAATAGAAGATCTCAATAAACCAATTACAAATAAAGAGGGCCAATCAGTCTTCAAAAATCTTCCTACAAAGTGAGGCCCAGGGCCAGATGGCTCCACAGGAGAATTTTATCTAATGGGTATAGAGCAGTACCTCATTGTGGTTTTGATTTGTATTTTTCTAATAGCTAGGGATATTGAATATCCTTTCAAGTGCTTTTTAGCCATTTGTATATCCTCTTTAGAAAAATGTCTATTCAGGGCTTTTGCCCATTTAAAATTGGGTTGTGTGTCTTTTTATCGTTGAATTGTATGGATTTCTTTGTAATTATGGAAATTAAATGTGTTTTCCAAATTTTTTTCTCCCGTAGTTGTCTTTTCACTTCCAAGACAAAGTCCTTTGGTGCATAGTTTTCTGTTTTTTTCGTTTTTGTTTTTTTTTTAACATGGGCAGGCACCGGGAATCGAACCCGGGTCCTTGGGCATGGCAGGCAAGCATTCTTACCTGCTGAGCCACCGTGGCCCGCCCAGTTTTCTGTTTTAAGGAAATCCCATTTATCCTTCTTGTTATGGTTGTTGCTTGTGCTTTTGGTATAAAGAAACCATTTGCCTCACACAAAATCCTGAAGATGCTTCCCTGCGTTTTCTTTTGGAAGTTTTATAGTCCAGATTCTTGTATTTAGGTCTGTGATCATTTTTGAGTTAATTTTTATTGAAGGCATGGGATAGGGGATCTCTTTCACTTTTTGGCATATAAATAATCAATTCTACCAGGATCATCTGCTATAAAGGCTATTCTTTCCCAATTTTTTCAGCAGACTTGGCAACCTTCTCAAAAATCAATTGGCCATTTCAAATAGAGTTGAGAGGTTACTCTGGAGGGCACTCTTATGCAAGTTAGACATTGCTACCTACCATAGTTTGCAAAACCCCAACCAAAACCATTCCTGCCAATCCTAAAGAACACCTAGGGTTTATATAAAATTTTACAAAAGTTCCATGCACTAGGGTAGATTTCCAGAAACCTACAACCTCCAAATGGGACCCTGGACCAGAAAAGTCCTGAAATGCAGAGGGACCAGTCTCTCCAGAACATCAACTAGCTCCATCCCCCATCCCATATTATCGACAGCCCTTCCTACATGAAAAAGTTAGAATGGGCACAGCCCAAATACTCCTAAAGAGTGGGCGAAAGATCAGAGGTGATGGTGGAGTTATACAGACAAGGAAGAGTTTAACAAATAAGTATGACTGCTGATATTTCTTGATATTTCTTTTAGTCTCCAGTATCTTAGAGCAGCTAGAAGTAAAAACTTAAAAATGTGGAATTGTAACCCATACAAAACACTGAAATCTGTTCTACAACTAACTGTTGTGATGTGCTTTAAAATTTATTGCTTTTATTGTATATATGTTATTTTTTCACAAAAAAGAATTTAAAAAGTTGATTGATGATAAATACACAGCTGTGTGATGTTGTAAGCCATTGATTGTACACTCTGGATGATTACATGGTAGGTGACTATTTAATGTATATCAATAAAATAACAAATAAAAATCAATTGACCATAGATGTAAGATGTGTGACCAATTTAGAAAATCTATTTCTAAATTTTCATTTAGATTCCATTGGTCAGTATAACTATTCTTGTGCCAGTGCCATGCCATTTTGACCACTGTAGCTTTTTAATATGCTTTAAAATCAGGAAGTGTGAATCCTCCAACTTCATTCTTTTGCAGAATGTTTTTGGCTATTTGGGGTCCTTACCCTTCCAAATAAATTTGGTAATTGGCTTCTCCATTTCTGCAAAGTAGACTGTTGGAATTTTGATTGTTATTGTGTTGAATCTGTAAATCATTTGAGGTAGAATTAACATTTTAACAATATTTAGTCTTCCAATTTATGAACACAGAATATTTTGCTGTTTATTTAGGTCTTCTCTGATTTCTTTTAGCAATGCCATTTAGTTTTTAATGTATAAATCCTTTATATCCTGGTTAAATTTATTCCTAGATGTTTGATTCTTTTAATGGAATTTTTTTTTCTTGATTTCCTCCTCGGATTGTTTACTATTAGTATATTAGAAACATGGTTGATTTTTGCATGTTGATCATGTACCCTGCCACTTTGCTGAATCTAGTAACTTTTCTGTAGATTTTTTGGGGGACTTTCTATATATAGGATGGTGTCATCTGCTAATAGTGGGAGTTTTACTTCTTTCTCTACAGTTTTAATGCCTTTTATTTCTTCTTCTTGTCTAACTGTTCTGGCTAGAAATTCCAGTACTAATGAATAATAGTGATGACAGTGTACATCTTTGTCTTCTTCCAGATCTTAGAAGAATAGCTTTTAGATGCTAGCTGTGGGTTTTTCATATATGTCCTTTATAACATACAAGAAGTTCTGTTTTCTCCTACTTTTTAATCAAAAAAGGATGCTGGATTTTGTCAAATGCCATTTTCTTTCAGTCAAGATGATCCTGTAATTTACCCTTCATTGTTAATGTGGTATATTACATTAATTGATTTTCTTGTGTTGAACTACTCTTGCATATCTGGAATAAAACCCATGTAATCATGGTGTAGAATTCTTTTAATGTGCTTTTGGATTCTATTTGCAACTATTTTGTTGAAAATTTTTGCATCTATAGTCATTAGAGAGATTGATTTGTAATTTGGCTTTTTTGTAGTATCTTTATCTGGCTCTGGTGTTAGGGTGATATTGGCCTCATAGATATAATTAGATAGTTTTCCTTCCTCTTCAATTTATTGGAAGAGTATGAGCAGGATTGGTATTAATTCTTCTTGGAATGTTTGATAGAATTCACCAGTGTGGCTGCTGGTTCTGGGATGTTCTTTGTTGGGAGGTTTTTAATGACTGATTCAACCTCCTTACTTGCAGTTGGTATGTTGAGATTCTCTATTTCCTCTAGAGTCAGTGTAGCTTGTTTATGTGTTTCTAAGAATTTGTCCATTTTATCTATCTAGGTTGTCTAAATCATTGGCATATAGTTATTTATAGTATCCTTTTATGATCCTTTTATTTCTGTGGGGTCAGTAGTAATGCCTCCCCTTCTCGTTTCTCATTTCATTTATTTGCCTTTCTCTATTTTGTCTGTCTAGCTAAGGACTTGCCAATTTTATTAATATTTTCAAAGAACCAACTTTTGGTTTTGTTCTCTATTTCATGTATTTCTTCTCTCATCTTTGTTATTTCTTTCCTTATGCTTGCTTTGTGATTAGTTTGCTGTTCTTTTTTCTAGTTCCTCAAGGTGTGCACTTTGTTCTATCTAACACTTCTCTGCCTGTTATTGATTTCTAGCTTCATTCCATTATGGTAAGAGGAAATACTTTGTAGAATTTAAATCTTCGTAAATGTATTGAAACTTGTTCTGTGACCCAACATGTGGTCTACCTGAGAGTGATTCATGTGCACTTGAGAAGAATGTATATCCTGCTGTTCTGGGATGCAATGCTCTGTACATGTCTTTTAAGTTTAATTCATTTATTCTATTATTCAACTTGTCTGTTTCCCTATGCTCTTCTATCTATTAATGATTATTGTGTATTAAAATCTCCAAGCATTATTAGAGAGGTGTCTGTTTCTCCCGTCAGTTTTGCCAGTGTTTGCCTTATGCATTTTAGGTCACTGTGGTAAGGAGCATGCATACTTAGGATGATTATTTCTACTTGATGGATTGACCCTTTTATTAATATATAACGTCCTTCTTTGTCTCTTGCAATAGCTTTTGACTTACAGTCAGTTTTGTCCAATACCCCAGCTCTTTTTTGTTGTTGTTGTTACTATTTACATGGAATATTTTTGAAGGTTGGTTTTGCCAGATAAAGAATTTTTAGCTGGCAGTTTTTCTCTTTAGTACCTTAAATGTACCGTAGGTACTTTGTCTTATTCAGGATCCCTATATGTGATGAATCACTTTTCCCTTGCTACTTTCAGAATTCTCTCTTTATCTTTGGATTTGACGTTCTGATTAGTATGTGTCTCAGAATAGGTCTATTAGGATTAATTCTATTTGGAGTATGTTTTGCTTCCTGGACATGTATATTTATTTCTTTCATAAGAGATGAAAATTTTAGGTCATTATTTCTCAAATACTCTTTCTGTCCCTTTTCTTCAGAGACATCCATGTCTTGTATGTTTGTGTGCTTCAAGCTGTCACTCAAATCCCTTTTTTTCTATTAAGAAAAATCAATTTTGTTTTTCTAATAAAAAAATCATTTTTTTCTATTCTTTTCTCTATCTGTTCTTCTGACTGTGTGATTTGATTATCCTGTCTTCAAGTTTGCTGTTTGTTTCTTCTGTTTGTTCAAATCTGCTATTGTATGCCTCTAGTGTATTTTTAATCTCCATTATTATGCCTTTTATCCCCATGATTTCTGTTGTTTCTTTTTATATTTTCAAATTCTTTATGCTCACACATTGTCTTTCTAATATCCTTTATCTCTTTATCCATACATTCCTTCATTTCCCTGAATTGATTTATATTTGTTTGAACTTCTTTGATTGTTTGTTTCAAATTCTGTCTTCTTTGAAGTTTTACTCAGTTCCTTGACTGAGCCATATCTTCCTGTTTCTTAATATTACTTGTGATATTTTGCTGATGTCTCATCATCTGGTTATCTTGATGAGTTAACTCTAAAGGTTCATTTATCCCTTGTCTAGGGCTTTATTTGTGGTTTATTAGCTTTGTTTTAAGTCTCTTTGATGCTTCATTCAACTTCTAGACCTTTAGTATAGCCCATATTGACTGACCACATTTTCTCAGCTCTTTATCATCTGCTTCTTGCCCTAGATATGCAGTACAATTTTTAATATTGCACTTTTCATGCAATTGTTATGTCCTCAAGAGAAAGCTTCCTTTCCTCTCTTCTTTCTCTGGGAATCTTGATCTGTTCTGTTTGCTTTTGTGCAGGATTTTCTCCCCAGCTCCTATGATTTGTTTAAATTTTCTCCCTCACTCTGTGCCCCATTTTACTTGTACTTATCAGTTTTGGGACTCTCTTGTCTTACAGCAGTACTGTTTAACCCCTATCTCTTTTTCTTTCTTTGTCTGTGAGGCCTTTCTGCCTCTGGTTTCTTCTCTGTTAGGTATCCCAGCTCAAGGAGACAGATGTGCTCAATTCAGAAAGGTGGGTCACTTCAGAAAAGTCCGTTTTGCATTTAAGTGTTCCAGGTAACAGAAACTGTACTGAGTGCGCATACCACTTGCCAGCCTTTCTATCATGGTTTCTCTCCTCCCCCTTCCACTCCCAGCCTACCAACCTAGGAGCCTCTTTGTATGAAACACTCCTCAGAGGCTTGTGTTCTGCCCTGGGTCTCTGTAGACTTGGGCTGCTGTGCTTGGATATTTCTGGGCTCCTCATTTACTGCTGTGAGTGGCTCTAAAGTCTGTGTCCTCGGTGAGAGTGACCTGGGCCATGCTGGCTTTGTACAACTTCCAAGCTGCACAGG